>JAHPZR010014351.1:7500-23169 GCA_019787425.1 Platygyra sinensis | reverse complement strand
ACGCTATACACCGCTATACACCCCTATACAGCACTATACACCCCTATACAGCACCATACACCCCTATACAGCACTATACACCCTATATAGTACTATACACCGCTATACACCGCTATACACCCCTATACAGCATTATGCATCCCTGTACAGCACTATATACCCCTATAGAGCAGTATGCATCCCTGTAGAGCACTATACACCCCTATACAGCAGTATACACCTCTATACTGCACCATGTACCCCTATACAGCACTATGCATCCCTGTACACCACTATACATTCCTATACAGCACTATAAACCGTTATACGGCACTATACACCCCTAAACAGCACTATACACTTCTATACAGCACTACATACCCCTATACAGCACTACGCATCTCTGTACAGCACTATACATCCCTACACAGCACTATACACACCAATACAGTACTATACACCCCTCTACAGCACTATATACCCTTATACAGTACTATACACTTCTATACAGCACTATACACTCCTGTGCAGTACTATACTCTCCCATGCTGCACTTGCAGCTTGTTCAAAGTATCTTCTTAGTACCACGTGCACAACAAAAGTGCCATAGAGACAGCAATAGTTTAAATGTGGCATAATAAAAGCGTTATATAATCTTAGTAGAGTATCTTTAGAGATAAGTTTTGACATCTTAGCATTACATTGAACTGACCATTTATTTTCTTACAAATAGTTGATATATAACTATCAAAATGCAGCGTATTGTCAGTATTTATTCCAAATATATCCAAAGAATCTTTTAATGAAAAAGAGAAGGAGTGGTCTGTTTTTCCCAAGACTATAGCCTGATGTTTAGTCTCATTCAGAATAATTCTATTACTGCGATACCACTCATTTGCAACTCTCACTTCACGACAAATACAGTTCTCTATAGCTACTGAGTCAACATCAGAAGGGTATAACTGATGATCGTCCGCATATGCATGACGTTTACCTTGCGTAACCAAGTAAAACAAGTCGTTGATGAATATATTAAAAAACACTGGCCCCAAAACACTTTCTTGTGGACCCCTCTTTTAACACCTTTCAACTGGAAAGGTGTCCCCAATCTTGACTCTCTGCTGTCTCCCCAACAAATAATCCTTGAAGAGCGCAAAACTTCCCTTTCCAAACACCATAAGTATAGTCCGTATAGTGCTGTATGGTGTTGTTTTGTGATGTATAGTGCTGTAAATAATTATTTTATAGGGCTGTATAGTACTGTATAGGGGTGTAGAGTGTTGTATAGGGCTGTATAGTACTGTATAGGGTGTAAAGTGCTGTATAGGGGTGCAGAGTGTGTATAGGGGTGTATAGTACTGTATAGGGGTGTATAGTGCTGTATAGGGGTGTATAGTGCTGTATAGGGGTGTATAGTGCTGTATAGGGGTGTATAGTGCTGTATAGGGTGTATAGTGCTTATAGGGGTGTATAGTACTGTATAGGGGTGTATAGTACTGTATAGGGTGTATAGTACTGTATAGGGTGTATAGTGCTGTATAGGGGTGTATAGTACTGTATAGGGGTGTATAGTGCTGTATAGGGGTGTATAGTACTGTATAGGGGTGTATAGTGTTGTATAGGGTGTATAGTACTGTATAGGGGTGTATTAGTGCTGTATAGGGGCGTATAGTACTGTATAGGCTTTTTTAGTAAGGTATAGGGGTTTTATAGTACTCTATAGGGGTGTATTGGGGACTGTTCATTTTTGGGGTCTTATGCTCTGCATAAAGACCCTAAGTCAGAGGCAATCTTGTTTGTCAGTTTGTCACTTTGAGGACGAGATGACACGTGACAGATGTTCGAGAGTATAACTAGTCTGGGTACTAGTTCAAGTTGTTTCGTCGGCCATTGCTTCCAGCGTGTGGTAGTCACGGTGTATTAGCAACCGTTTTCTCTATGTCGGCAGAATTTTGAAGAACTATCCGACGCAATTAGTAGTATTTGTTCAAGGTAAGTTATGTTCTATTTCAAAACTGCTCTGTCGCGCTGTTTATGATTCATGGACTGGCTTTCTTTCATTTCGAATCGAAAATTAACTGCACTGCATAATTTGCCTTGTTTGTTGTTTGTTATTTCATTCAGGTCTTGCTGAGCGGAGTTTCCTCGGCGAGGAAAGGTAACATACATCTAGACTCGCCTTGTGTTTAGTGCGGATTGCACTGAAGCTAGACGCTTTCGCAAGCCCACATTCATTGGCTTTAAATCCAGTGCGGCTTGCACCACATATCTCACAAGTAAGCTTTCTCGAGGAGTCACGAGTAACCTCACAAGCTCTGACAAGCACGTATCTATCGGGTTGGACTATCGGTGTGGCTTACACCTCAAACTGAAAGAGCTATAGTACTTTCAAAAATACTCGCACTGAATAAGAGTCTTGTACTGCTGTTGTCTCTGTTATTAGCTGCTAGCGTAGGAACAATTACAGTCAAACAAATACCGGTCAAGGATCGGCTGTCACGACAATTTTGTCAAAGCCAAGGATGCCTCTTAACTTGTGTGAGACGGACCTTGGAATATGACATTCTACTTAAAAGCTTTTTATTTACTTGCCAACGTTAAAAGACGTGGTTGGATATTACAAGTTCTGGAATGAGGTGATGGTTTGGTTTATGCAAATGATATGCTACAATGTTTACATCCATTGCAAATGATGTGGAGGAAAATCCAGGTCCTACATTCATTGATCCAACATCTACTGACTCTATTTTTTTTCAGTTAATTGCTACTGGCTGCCTGGCCTTTTTAACTTTTAGATTATTTCGGGCACTCGCAGCCAGCACCCCTATCATCTCTTGTATATATAGATGTATTTTGTTTTTCTCTTGTAATAATTATGGGGTGAAATAAAGTATTCTTGTTGTCCTTACTTTAATGGAAATAAGTATACTCCCTTTTTATAGAGATATAGCAATTGTCTCAATTTACAAACACAAAAATGACACAATGCAATCATATTTCAAACGTGAGGTTAAAATATGAAAGAAACTTGAAATAACCTTTTTCCCATTAAATTTTATGAGACAAAGCCAAGAAAGTGCAAAATATCAAAAATTTCAAAGCCTTGGATTTCTGTGTGCATAGTAATTGCCAGACAAAACATCACTTCTGCCCGTAGTCAGGAAGCTCCTGTTGCTGTGAAATGGTAATTTCTTTTTTGTGCTCCACTGGGTTTTAAAGTTTTTAAAAAGGCATTTGTATTATAGCATAACTTCATTAAATAAGCCCAAGAAAAGAAGGATGAAAACATATTTATTATTGCCTTACTATAGACAAAATAAAAATACAATATGGTAGAGATAGAAGGCCTTCTAGTTATGCAACACTTTTGAGTGGTATACCTTAGGTGAGTGTGTATACCAAGAAAATATAAGTGACAAGTAGGATATTCCACATTTATACCATGAGAAAGGGTTACATAGCTATTTTATACCATGCCATAGAAAATACAGTAGCCAGATGGGACGGTTGGGTGTGATGCAGTTAAATTGCACTGATCGATGGGAAGGTTTGGTGGAATACTGACAAATATACAACATATTTCCTGCATTTTGATTGGCTATTTTTTCTATGGTATGGTATATATACAATTATAATCCATCAAATATTTCACCTGCACAGTGTGCATCTTGCCCAGCTGCTTCGCGGGATGTTTTTTTACCCAAACCTTACTGCCTACTGTAGTTTTTGGATGGAGCCCACCATTCAAAAAACAACCGACAATGCCACAGTGCTTAGTTATGAATTTAAACATTCTGAGTCATCATAGCAGCAAAACCTCTTGACACAGCATGTACAAGTTCATTTGACATGTGTGAATAGTGCCAAGTTCAGAGAGCTAAACTAGCACAGGACATTATGCACAAAATGGGGCTAAATCGAAAGATGTTGTGTTATGTCTCATTAGGACTAAAAGCTAAATAAATTATTATTAGATAATAAAGTGAGTATTAAGTGAACAATATTCTACCATACATTTCCCTCTTACAAAATTGTAAGGGTTGTTTACCTTCTCACTTGTAGCAATTGAACTCCCAGACACTGGCATTTGAAAACAGAATTCCAACCGAAAGTAATAATAGCACATTGACAAAAAGCATAAGACCCCAAGTACGCATTGCGGGTCTATTTTTTACGAGGTAAGGGGGCCGGTGTATTTTTCTGAACAGTCATTAAAAAATTGCATGAATCCCCCCCCCCCCCCCCCCCCCCCGTCATTATTTTCCATGGCCCGCCAAATAATGATAATAATAGACTCTAAGTTGTAGTGTAATGCTAGATGATACAGTTCTTTCACGTAAAAATCTTGTTCGGTTTCGATAAAATATGAATCACAAATAACTCAAAAATGTTTTGATAGCCATAAAGCTCAGTCAAAAGTCTCTTGAGTGTTTCAGCTCGGTTCCCGAAGTGACGTCACTAGTAGCCCGACCCAGATCCCACTTTGCGCGGTCGTGAACATAGAAATTACGAGTTCAATCGCCTGTAGAAACGCAACGATTTTATCAATCGAGATAATTTTTTCGCCGATGAAATCAGGGAAACTAGTAGATTTTATTAAAACGAAAAAAAAATTTTGGGGGTCAGTGGCACTACCTACCAGGGCTGTTTATGAAAGGCTGATTACTATAAAGCAAAAAAATCCTTTTCGAAGCCAGGAAAAATGGTTGGCTGACTGTGAACTTGAAAGCCATGAAACGATTGACTGAAAGTCGGTTTACCTACTACCGTACGAAAATTACTAAACTAATCACCTTCCAATTTAAACTTTTACATAGAAGACTTGCTACGAATTCCTTTCACAAGAAAGTAGGAATAAAACAAAGTGACTGAGGGGGAAAGTCTGATTCATTTATTCTGGTCCTGTGGTATAACCTCTATCTTTTGGCAAGAATTTAAACAGTGGATAACAACAAATTATGAAAATGTAACCAGTAGTTTTAGTCTAGCAACAGTATTAGGCTAGAAAACTCGTCTTTCATGCTTAATTGCTAGATATTACATTTGAATCTGCAGAACTCAAGAGAAGGCTCTAAGACTATAAAACTTCGTCACTTTCCAACACTCGTTCGATGTCTGTTAATTTGTCTCCTGTGCTTCCTAACTTAATAACACCGATACGCTATTCACAAGGCCGTGTGACTGACTGCATTTCTTGAATGTTTTTTAGTATGGTATTGTAGAGTAGTGCATGTATAAGTAGTGTAGTTAGTAAGTATATTGTAAGTGTAAATGTAAGTGTAATGTTAGTGCTATAACCAGTGTAAGTGTTTGGAGTCGTAAATACAATTACACTGAGAGAAAAAAAAAAAAAAAAGAAAGAAAGAATAGCACTGGACTATTTCCTCACCTGTATTCCCTTGTTGTGAAAAACTGAATTACAGGGCAAGCACAACTGTTGTGAAAGCAAAGGGTATTTTGTCCACCTCTCAATGCGAAACTTTTTAACTCGTGCGAAGTTCAAGTAAACTGATCGAAAGCAAAATAAGGAAAGCATCGTGTCAGATTCAACTTAAAGGTAGCGCTTCAGCCATTCAGGAAGTTATTTAATATTTTAACAGTGACTAGAGACTGTGACATGCAACTGCTACTTCAAAACCGAAACAGTCCAAAATATACGCAGTATGAAAAATCAAAATAACGAGAAAACGCTACATAGAATTACCCAAAAAGGGAAAAAAATGGATCATTCAATATAATTTGAGAATATGTGACTGTTCATGGGAAAACATACTTTAACGCTTATACGTTAAACGGCTGAGATCTAACGGATAACTAACGGATAGTTAACGGCCTTTAAAGCGTTCTAACGCTTTGTGCTAACGTTCTGACGGCTAGCAAGTTTTGCCTAACGGTTCGTTACAACGCTCTAACGCTTAGCCCTAACGGTCTAACGGCTTAGTAATCCTGCTTAACGGCACATGAAAACAATCGGCAACCTTTTAACGGCTCTGAAAAAAATCTAACGGATAACCGTAAAAGTGCCTTAATGTTTGCATCTGATCTGCTATAGCGTTACCAATTGGCGCCATGCATACTGTACAGCCAAAAAACAGTTATAATTTAATGCCAATTACATTCATAGCCACGAAATGGAAACACTGCTCAAAAAAGCGTTAAATCCGTCGAGACACGGGCCCGCCGTATTAAGTCCGATCTTAGTAAGATGCTATTAAGCATGAATTCCATGATCACTTCGTGCACAATGCGTTGCAACGCGATGGTTCATGCTGGACATTTATCAAAATAGTCATAAAAACATCCCACCGCAATTCAGAGTTGTTTGGAAGGAATTAATCATGAATGCATTATTGATCGATTCAGTTGCGTAATACTTTATCGGTGAACAGCATACAGTTTTGTCGAAACTCAGGCTAGAATATTAATTGCATACAATGAACCCAGATTTAACTCACTCATCTTATTCCCTCTTCAACTACATCGCTTTCAGTAATGCGAACGAGACTATCCCCGGCGCTCGCTCGATCGTCCGTTCGCTCGCTTTAATACCATTATTATGCATTAGCACTATAGATTATCAGAAGTCGCATTCAGGCCGAGAATTAGCTCACGTCTTGCAACACACGGATTTCTTTACTTAAACCGTTGCCGGGCCATTCTAATGGATGGCAAACATTTACATTACCGTCTAACGGATGCTAATTTTTTTAACGGCTCTAAAATGTTAGGCTTTCCGTGCTAACGGTATGATTATAACGGCTAACGGCTACAGCTGACATAGGCTAACGCTTTCACTCTCCCCTTTTACTGCTAACGGTTAGCTGAAGGCCTCTAACGTTTAGGAGAAAATTTTCTAACGGGTAACTAACGGATGGTTAACGGTTTTGCCCGTCTAACGGATAAACGTTAAAGTATGTTTTCCCGTGAACAGTCACATATACTAGTTGAAAGAAAAGGAATAGAACAACAATTTCAATTGAAAGGTTTGAAACTACGTCAGGAATCTGCCATTAATAAAGTTAATAAATAAAAGCAAAACAAACATGGAGTAACAGGTGAAAAAAATAAAATATTTTGAGCGTATTTGTGACAGAAAAAAAAAAAAAGAAAAAAAAAAAAAAAAAAAAAAAAACTCCGAGGGTTAACCCTATGATGCAGCATCCAGTTTCATTTCGAGCGTTTTTAATGCTTTGTTTGTCATCAACTGACGTGTCACGGCACAATTTTTCCTGTGCTTGGCGTCAAGCTGTTTTAAACCAAGAAAGCGGACTCGATTCATGAAAAAAGAAAATTTATAATTATTACCATTACTCTGGAACTCCCACACAAAAATAGCGTAATACAACGAAAAATGCGTTAGGATTGTATTCTACCAGACAAAGTTCTAGTGCGGGGTTTGTCAGAGTGCTATGGTCAACAATTCCCCCCCCCCCCCCCCCCAACACACACACACACACACACACGCACACACACACACACAAAAAAAAAACACACAAAACAATTGTAAATTAAACCAGCTATACATATCGTACAGTAACACAGTATCTTTTGGGCATTATCAAAGTATTACAATTCATACTACAGTTGCATCTGTCACTTTTAACTGTATACTAAACGTCAGCAAAAACAAAAATATGTCAGCTTGCTTGAATTCGTTGAAAAAATAAACGAAAAATAAAATTCTGATCTTCTGGTTATGGTTCTTCCCGAACGTGTTGTGGCTGGCCTCGCAACTTCTCCTTCGTCATCGATGAAGGCAAGAATGTCATCACTCGATTCGTCTCTATCACCAGAGTCAATGTAATCATTTTCACTCTCCTCATCATTGCTGCTTTCGCTTCCACCGTTGTCGTATTCATCGCTATCGTCGTTATCACAGTCTAGCAAAGGTTTATTTTCAGCTTCGTCTCAGTTTCTCTCAATCTTGTTTGTAGCAGATCAGTTCCTTCAGGATTCATTTGGAGAAGCCAGCTTGTCTAGTCTATGGTGTTTGAGGTATTTGTTTAGCTCTGGCACTTGGAGCCTTTTCAGTTTTATTGGATCTTCGCACAAATCTTTCCAGGTATAATTCCCATGAGTTTTCTCCGTCGCCTTCTGGCTTTCTTTTGCCCTCTCCTCTGCCCTCTTCTTCTTTTTGAAACCTACCAAATCGAGATGCGTAAGGTATAAAACGAAAAACTTTTGCTTAACAATAAACAAGATTTGTCATGCTTTGATGCGCCATATATTGCACAGCTGTTGCAATCAAACCACCTCAGCAATGTGACAGGAAGCAGAATAATCCCAAGCTAAAGCCAGAGGTTAGAGATGATGTGTACTACTTACTGCATCCTGAAGAGTATGCTCTGCCTGAAAAGAACGAAAGCGACTCCCACAACAGCACAAGCGACGAGGACGAGCTTGAAGAAGATTAGCAGAGAGAATCAATGTTTTAACAGTAACTTTACTTCTTCAAGATAGTTTACAGGCCCATAGCAGCTTGCAGGTAGCTTTGGCTATTTTGGCCAGCAAGTAGGCTATGTTAACTATATTGTATTTGATAAGCTTTAATGGAAAAATGAGCACGGTAGCACGGCCAAAACGTATCTACCATGGCATACGATTTTAAGAAAGCATTATATTTGTTCATCTTTGAGAGTTTTGTGAACAAAACTCTCAAGAGAAGCATTTAAAGCTGACAAAAACTCGCTCTCTTCCCTCGCCTCGTCAGACGCCATCAGCTCGTGGGATTTCTTTGACCGGAAATCACACTGCCACGCAGGTAACCAATCATGGCTTAGTTCTTATTACCTTTTGTTTCTTGACCAATCAGAGAAAAGTCCAGATTCAGGACTAGCAACAGACAAATAGTCAAGTTATTGTATCAGGCGTACCTTCCCGCTGCGAAAAAGAGAAGACGCCTGATCGCAGGTTAGTATCGAGCATATGGAACAATATCATATGAAATTTGTGGAAAAATAGCACCATTTAAAACGACGTAGACGTAAATTAAAGCGTTCGTATAGTCTTTGTTTTCGCAGTCGAAATTTGCATTCTAGAGTACAGTTTTTTGCGCACTTTCACCAATATCATTTTTTCTGTCCGATAGAATTTTTTTATTTTTTTTTAATTAAAGAGAATAATATGAACACTATTATTATGCGATAAAAAATAGGTCACCTTGCTCATTTAATATTAATATTTTATATTTCTATAGCGTTTTTTTCAATAGAAGATCAAAAGCACTTTACATGTCTAATAAATCAAACTTCACTAATTAATATAGAAATTATTAATGGTATGTCATAATTGTAGTATGTACAAGTAAAAATAAAATAACAATAATTCCTAAAATTTTATTATTAAAGTAAACATATTAGCGAACGCTTTCTTGAATAAAGATGTCTTCAGATTTTTCTTAAAAGTCTCAACTGATACGACCTATCTTGGTCTTGGCGGTAGGGTGTTCCATAATTGTGGTGCGGCCACCTGAAATGAACGCCCTCCAATAGAAAAGGAATATTATCGAGCTAAGGTCATTCCACTGAAATAGAACCTACACTGAGATTTTCTTCAAACTTTGCCAATTGATTGCTTATATTATGGAAACTTAAATTTTGAAATAAAAATGAGGGGTCCCCATGTTCGTTTAGGAGCAACAGGACCTTGTTTATTCCATATAAATCCTTATAATAGCACCATGATTATAGTCAAGATTGCTTGCTAAATTCACGTTTCTTATGATTGTTTTTTTCCTTAACACTGAGAATTGGCCCATATTTATTCTACATAGAGAAATTTACTATTCAATTCAAAACAACTAAAAAAAATGATAGGTCACCGTAGTAGTTTTTGAGAAAATGGCAATTTACCTCTTTGGTGATGTCCAGCCGTAAAGAAAAGGCCGTCATTTTCTAATGCGCGCGCGCTAATCACGCGTAAAAATATGCGCAGTAGGGATGCGCAATGCAATACTGGAGAATGACCTTAGGAGGCTAGAAAGGGTTTTTCGTTGCTATATTGTTTGTGAAACGATGGAAGATTACCATGAAGGATGTTTAATGGTGTGGGAAAACTATATGTCTCCTTGCAACTCTATTGTTGGGCTATACTTTAAGGGTACTTGTGACGTCATATCAGTTACCATGGCAACGCACAAGGTCTACAAAAGTGTCCTCTAAATTTCAGTTTTTTTAAATTATCTGAGAAACTAACTCGGTGACCTACCATTTTTATTTCTTTGCTGGAAAGTTTCCTAAATTCTTTAACTTTTCAGACAGTATGGAAAACATTTATCTAGTAGAATTAAATATATTTAAAGAAAACGCGTTTTATGGCTTACAGAAAATTCCACTAGATAATTTTCCCCGAAACTTTTATATCTGAAGTGCCATTGTAAATGGTGCGTGCATGCAAAAAAAACAAGATAGGTCACCGAGCAAACTTTCGAGCTAAAAACAAATGTTTTCCGCAGATTTTATTTCCGGTTCGCGCGATTTTACGCAGCATTAACTTCCGGTGTATTGATTTTAATACTAGGGAGCTTTAGATTGGACTACGAGTACGAGTTTGAGCGTGCTCATATAGCGATCTTGGCGAGTTCCTATTCTGACGACGTAATTGCCATTGAGGTGAAAAAATAGAAAAATCCTTATCAGATTTCTCGAATTTCCTTCGGTGAAATTCCTTAAGATTTGGCAGAGAAGTTATTCCTTATTAGCTTTCCTTGCTTTCAATTTATCAGAAAAATTTGTAAGGCAAGGTTTTCGCTCAGCCAAAAAAACACAAAAATGCTAAAAACGAAAAAACTACCTTGATAAGAACGAGAATATTAACTTTCGATTGAGGCCACTGGCGCGCGCTTCGTAATCTTGCATAACCCTATTGAGCCACCTTAAGGAGGCTCGAAAGGGTTTTTAGCTGTACGCGCGCGCGCAATCTACACACGCCATAACTAAGATGCACGCGTCAGCTGAATCAGTATTAAAATCAGCACACCGGAAGCTAATGCTGCGTAAAATCGCGCGAACCGGAAATAAAATCTGCGGAAAACATTTGTTTTTAGCTCGAAAGTTCGCTCGGTGACCTATCTTGATTTTTTGCATACACGCACCACTCGCGATGGCACTTCAGATACAAACGTTTCGGGGAAAATTATCTAGTGGAATTTTCTGTAAGCCATAAAACGCGTTTTCTTTAAATATATTTAATTCTACTAGATAAATTTTTTCCATACTGTCTGAAAAGTTAAAGAATTTAGGGAACTTTCCAACAAAGAAATAAAAATGGTACGTCACCGAATTAGTTTCTCAGATAATTTACAAAAACTGAAATTTAGAGGACGCTTTTGAAGACCTTGTACGTTGCCATGGTAACTGATATGACGTCACAAGTACCCTTAAAGTATAGCCCAACAATAGAGTTGCAAGGAGGCATATAGTTTGCCCACACCATTAAACATCCTTCTTTGTAATCTTCCATCGTTTCACAAACAATATAGCAACGAAAAACCCTTTCGAGCCTCCTTAAGGGAAATTTCTTTCGTTGTGTACGTGCATGCGCTCATTTGCGCGCGCTAATGACGCGAAAATCGTGCGCAGTAGGGATGCGCAATGTAATACTAAAGGTCCGGTAATACGGGCAACGTTTTTCTTCAACTTGTCTCGCAACTTTGTTGCGTTGCAAGTTGAAACCCTCTGTTGCGCGTATTACCGCTTTTATGACCAGCTTGTCTCGCAGCGAAATACAATGTTGCAAGTCTACAAAATTCTTCATGTATAATTGGTCAATCAGCTTCAATCGTATGGAAATAAAGATGGCGCCTTCTTTCGTACAATTTAGCTTTCCGACGAAGTTCCATTTCGACTTCTGACTTTTTTTTCATTTTCAGTGCCAGCGAAGTTCTCTCAATATCAAGTTGAGTTTCGTTTCAGATAGATAGGCGCGAAAAATGTGATTTACCGACAGTTCTTCCAAGTTTGCTGGTTGCATTGATTTGATATGTATGTATGTATGTATGTAAATCTTTATTTAAACACGGAAAATCATCAGTTAAGCTTAAGTTAAAAACTAAAACTAATTACAACTGCTTTACATGATTGCCGTGTGGGAATCCGATATATCAGCTACCTTCTTGATATTTCGCTTAAAATGCTCAACGGATGCAGCATTTTTTAAGTTTTTGGGCAAGTTATTCCATAGCATGGCCCCGCTGTAAGAGAAGCTTCGTTTCAAATAATTGGTGCTTGGTTTGGACAGGGTCAGCCTTCCCTCAGAGTTTCTTAAGTTATAAGCAGAGTGACGCTGAGAGAAAAGACTTTGTAAATATTCCGGAGCAAGGTCATTCATGGTTTTATACATCATTAAGGCTTTTTGTTTCTTTCGGCGAAGAGATAGCCTCTCCCAGCTGAGGGTGGAGAGAAGGTGGTTTGAGCTCGCATCAAAGGGTGATTTAGTAATAACTCTGGCTGCGCGATTCTGTAATTTTTGGAGCTTATCACTCAAGTAACTACTCAAACAGTCCCAGACGGGGCTGCAGTAATCAAAATGAGGCATAATTAAGGTGTTATAAATTAGAATTGCAGTTTCTTTGGATATAAACGGCCGCACACGTTTTAGGGCGCCTATAGCTGAAGAGACTTTCTTGCAAATCTCTTCAACGTGATTACCCCAAGAGAGGTGAGCATCTATGGTAAGACCCAAGGATTTGGTATGAACGACTCTCTTGATAATTTGGTCATCAATTCTGATTTCTACATCGTCACATTGGGCAGATAGCCTTTGTCTTGATCCAATAATCATGAGCTCAGTTTTAGCAACATTTAGACTGAGCTTGTTAGCTTTCAGCCAACTGCTAAGGTTATTTAATTCAGGGGTTAGAGCTAGCTTAATTTCTGTTAACGTTTTAGCAGATAACGTAAGGTTGGTGTCATCGGCAAACATTCTTGGTGCGGCGCCCCGCAGGGAGTTGGGAAGATCATTAATGTAAATTAAAAATAGCAAAGGACCCAATATGCTACCCTGCGGCACGCCGCAGCTGAGGGTACGAGCAGATGATAGTTTGCCACTGACATTACATCTTTGGGTTCGGCCACTTAAAGTGCTACTGAAACGAAATTTTCGCATGTGACATTTTTGCTTAATGATAAAGTTTGAACCTTACTTGGAAACACTGCAAACTTTTTTTTCGCATACGGTGAGTGAAAACTGCTTTTTCAGCCGTTCGAAGTTGACCAGGTGAGCCTAAAATTGGCGGCCATCTTGGCGCGGCCAAAACACCGTAGTGACGTCACTGGTTGTGTTACTCTGATGCCTCACTGAAAATATAGAGTGATTATGGGAGAAGGGATTAGTGTTCAAAGCCCCCGAAAAACATCTTTAGGACATCTCAGAGCTGTGAAGCAGTTAAGAACAGTAGCTGTAAACCTGAAGAGGCGGAGAGTTCATCCTGAAGCCTTTCAGTCTATTCAATTGGATATTTCCAGGATATTTATGTAAGCAAGCAAACGAGTCCGAGTTGTTAAATCGCAAAACGATCAGGACACTTAATCAAATGGCGATCACTCATTTAACAATAGCTACACTCATAAAGTAAAATAGACATGAAAACAAGAGAAAGCGGCTTCTGAAAATATTATCCGGAGTATTGCTGCACGAATCGCAGCAACAACGCTTCTATTCTTCGAGTCGCTTCGCGCGGAGGAAACCCAACGCTCGCCGCGGACAAGATTGTGCTACATACAGAGTGACCTTTTATCTGGTTGGACACGAGAAAGCGGTGGAAATCGAGCCTACTACATCCTACAAGTTACCACAGCAGCAACAATTTAAGAAAGGCTCGTCTTTTATATAGAGGTAACGAATTTAAAACTTTAAAGACAAACTAAGCTGCCATGACCCCGTCTTTTCAGGAAACTAAAGAAAGCGTGACCGTGTCGGCAGCAAAAGATCATATATGCAAATTAGTTCACATTCTGAAAATAAACCTTCGAAATGTAAACTAGCGATGTTTTAACGAATTGCTTTGAACTTGGATACTAATAAATGAAGATCTTAGACATAATACATGGTAAGGAACTCAAAGTAATCCATCGGCCGTGAAATGTTGCATTTGGGACTGATACGTGTAAGAAAAGCAAAATATCGGCCGCTTTGTTTACACTGATGCGTATGCCGCGATATTAAAAGCAAACTGACTGTGCTGTAGACCACAATTCTAGTTCCAACGATGCTCACAACAACTCTCACTTAATAGTATCATAAAAATATGCCCTCTGTGTGCAATCTAGTACTCGCTGCAAAGCTTGTGGACCGTTAATAATTTCATGATTGTGCGGATGGGTAATGTGCTTATCGCTTTTAATTAATGCAGTAAAGTTGCGGAAGATACATATTCAAACCTAGGTTAAATAGACCTTAGATAACAGTGAGAATCCAAGTTTCTGATCCAAGCTGAAAACAAAAGGACGATATATCGTGTTCAGGCTTCAGGTCTTGATATAAAAGTAGCCACATTCGTCTTCGAAGTCTCCAATCGTGTACTCAAGATGTTCGAAAGGTATATACTGAGCTGTTCTAATCTGTAGCATTCATTTTCGTTAATCTACACTCTGGCGCCCTCTAACGTCTACGATGTGTATTTTCTGTCAAGGCTGGACAGAAATTACAAGGAAGAAACCTACTAGGTATCGATAATATGAAGAATAAACTTGAATAACTCAAGTGAAAACAAGAGGTAATCTCTGGCGCTTCATACGTGAACACAACCAGTGACGTCACAAGGTCCTTAAACTCGGTTCCAGAGCCCGGACACAGTTTTGCTCGAAAAAGTCGACTTCGGAGGCTAAAAGCAGCACTTTCCGTTGGGATTTGACAAAAATAAAATTCACCATGATTTTGACTAGGTTGAAAACTATAGATTGAGCAAATAAAAGAGGATACGAAAATTTCGTTTCAGTAGCACTTTAAGTACGACGAGAACCATTTTATGGCTGCTTGATCGACACCCAAATATGACATCTTACGCAAGATGATCTCATGATCAACATTATCGAATGCCTTAGTAAGGTCAATAAAGACAACGCCATTTAAAAGGCCATTGTCGATGTTTACTGACCAAGCATTTGTTGCCTCAAGCAAAGCCGTGAGCGTACTATGTAATGAACGGAACCCTGATTGGCAACCCAGTAGCAATTTATTATCATCTAGATAATGGAAAAGTTGATTATAAACAATTCTTTCGAAAACTTTCGAAATTATAGGGATTACAGATATTGGCCTGTAGTTGTTAGGGTCAGATTTAATGCCCTTTTTAAAAAGTGGAGTCACTTTGGCCGTTTTCCAATCGTTTGGATATATCCCAGTGAGAATAGACTTCGAGAATATTGAGGTAAGAGAGGGTGCGACGATATTAGCAGCCATTTTCAACAATTTACTCGGAATCATATCAAGACCGGTGGCTTTCTTTTCATCAATTTTCGACAAAATGTTAGAAACAATATCAACACTCGGAATTTGCAGAGAAAACGAATGGTCAGTGGGCTCTAAATAAGACTCAGGATTAGCATCGACAACAGGAATATCTTGTGCTAATATTTGCGCAACATTTGTAAAGTGATCGTTAATAGTTTCCGCAATGTCCATAGGGTTACTTGCTATTTTATTATCTACCTTGATCTCCAAAATATTCGTTGACTTACCACTGTTACGTGA
>JAHPZR010014349.1:0-12589 GCA_019787425.1 Platygyra sinensis | reverse complement strand
GAATGAAGGTCTCCAGATCCGCCGAGGAAATAATGAACTACTGTTTAGAAAATGCCCGGGATGATTGTCTTCTTCAAGGGATTCCCGCGGGCGGAAACCCGTACAAGGAAGGAAAAAATTGTCCGGTTATGTAACCTGTCAACTTAAATAATGTTGTAAAATGGTTAGTTTATTTCGAGCTATAGTTGTTAATTTATTTCAATTTAATGTGAACGTTTGGCCTGACTGGAATTAAGGTCATGAAAAATTTGAAATTGGCTTTCATTATTACAGGAGAGATTTTAAACGGGTTTTGGCTGGGAGCTGAGAACTGGTCAAAATTTAACTTGAGAAAGGAAAAAAATTATCCGTGTTTTCATCGAGTTATATAAACAAGAGCGGAAGTCTGGGGGAACGAGAAATGCTATCGAAACACGAGCTGATCCCCATTTGCTTCCACAGATTTCTCGAGTTTTCCCAAACTTTCATGAGTATTTCTAAAACTCGATAGAAACAGGAAGAAAGTGTTCTCTATCTCTTTTAAAAAATAGCGCAAAGAAAATAACGAACAACGTAACTACAACAATTCTTGTCTCTGTCGAGTTGCAGAGAAACGATTTTTAGCCAATCAGTGCTTTTTCTTTGGATTATTTTCCTATTAATTGTCATCTTATGGGGAGTCCTGAGGTTTTTTTTTTTTTACTTTTAGATTTGCAAATTCCCCGATAGCTTAGAAATGGCTAAAATGACAAATCATTGAAACTTAACTGATCACCAAAATTCCAGCGAACCCGTTCGGACCCTCCATGATATATTTGCTGGGGCTGCCTCCTCCCTCTTTTTGCGTGCGATAGGTAAAGAGCACGAAGCGCGAAGGATCACTCGGAGAGGCGTCTGGGAGAGAGGCAGTCTCCCGGGGATGTTTTCATTATACATTGTCGGTGGAACGAGTATTCAAGATACGGTTGATCCCTGTTCGGGACAAGATTACGAATTTTCATGTTATATTAGGTAACTCCGCTTTAAGACATACCAATACCAAATTTAAAGTGGAGACATGGAAATAAGTATAGAGCTGACACACGAAGGAACCAAAAGAGAGGAACTAAAGAAGCTGAGCTACATCGATATAATGTAATAACTGGTGTAGTGCTTCGCTTCAATATAGTAAAATTAATAATGAAATCAAACGAAATTCTTTCACTGGATTATGTGTTACTTACTTGCTGCTCACTATGCCAGGTGTGGCACATTGGGCAGCAACAAAATCCCCCCACACCAACCCTGCCTGTCCTTAGCCAGTTATTCAGTGGTGCTCCATTCTTTAAGGAGAAAGAGAAAACGCCCAGTGGTTACAAACATAACAAATAAGTTTCACATGGTATATTCAACTTGACGTTTCGTATGCAACAACATACATCTTCAGAAGTGATGGTTACAAAATTTGACAAGATTTAGAAAGACTAAAACTAAAGCGAGATATTGTGACTCGCTAGACAACAATGAACACTGAAAAGAAACTATATAAATGGCCGAACAACAAGAATTTTTATGATGCTCTAGTTTTATTTGAGCTCACTCAACTCCTTTTCCGCCGTTCTGCGCCATGTTCTTTAGGGCTTACCTTTTGGTGTTATGTGTTAGTTGTCAAAATAAACCTCTCAGTCGTTTTTTGTTACAAAGAGAAGATGATAGGGGGTATGGTTAATCTCCATATGGGCCCCTCATCCTTCCCAAGCCATTTTTAGATCACTCCCGACTTCAGAAATCACCGAAGGGTCTTGAAATACAGTAATCAAAGGAGGCCTGTGGCCAAACCCGTGGATCAAGTAATCTAGAAATAAAACATGTTGGTGAACTTGCAATTATTGGTTGTAAAACAGGCCGGGCTCGTACCACACAAACTCTGGTTCTTATTGGGGGTTTTCACATGACGTCACTAAACTTCAAACTAGAAAACTATTGATCCTACTGAGATTTTACTTTCATGATAAATAAGAGCAGCTGAAAACTAGTATTCATGCAAATTTTCGTTCAGAATAGGTCCTTGACTTTGTCATAGACTTTCTTTTTAATTTCTAAGAATTTGCGTGACGCAGCATTTACATGACGGCCCAGAGAGCTGTCATGATGGTTTAAAAAGTGACTTATTTCGGGGAATTTAGCTATCTGAACAGCTCATGTATTAGAAAAAGTATTATTTTAATTATCTTGAGTTCCTCGAGAGATATTTCTCTTGGTTTCCGGCTGCCATGTTTGAGCTCCATCTAGATGGGCTCCAACATGGCGCCTCTATACAGACCTCTATAAACTTGGGTGAAACATATTTTCACTGCTGTAACCTGAATCTTGGTGAGAGTCTTTGCATATTTATCACCTTTCTTGTCCCAGATTCTGAACGGTTTTGATTTTTATTTCGATCCATTTCGAATGGCCGGCAACTGAAACCAGCAATATGGGCGTTTTTTCTGTAACCTATCCTCTGCGGACGCAAATGATACTCATGTGAACGGACCTCAGTGAGCCGCTTTACAAACATTTTAATCTACTACAAAAAATCCATACAACTTGCATGGTAACCTTATCCCATACTATCTAAAAGTAACTTTAAAGAGATTACTTTTAGAACAGGACCTCTTGTTGGTCTTCACCGGACATGTGATAAAAATCAAAATCGTAACCAATCAATAAATAAAGTCAAGAATCTGGGATATGATAGATGATTGATAAATGACAATCTTGCCAAGAATTAGAATTCTACAGTTTGTCATCAGCGCTTTATTTGGAAAAGAGTTTCACCCAAATTTATAGGGGTTTGCGTGGAGACGCTATATTTCACGCTTAGAAATTATTGCTTGAAATTGGGCCAAATTTTTTAAAACAAAAGTTCCCTGCGAGTTTTTATCCAATTTAACCTGAAATCTTAGACAATAAAAGATAGGTGAATGATCTGGGGAACTTTGGTTTTAAATTTTTCGATTTCGTCATTTTTGGCTAGAAAATGACGTCATAAGCTTATAGTCAAATTTTTGAATTTATATTTTCTGAAAATTGATGGGACTTGTTAAAAGAGCATCCTGAGACAAGCTCAAAACCGAAAAAAAATCTACAATATCTTGATTCAGTCCGAAGATATAATAAAATGAATTTTAAATAAATTCTATTTTTAGTAACAATTTGTGATATTGTAGCTCTATCTTTTGATTGGAATTGAGTTTTTTTTAACCTTATTTAAGGGCTTTCTGTCATCAGAGACCATGAAACGTGCTTAAATTAAAATTTTAACCTCATCTTTGTGACGTCATTCTCCCGTCAAAAATGTCCAAAGTTAATGATCTAAAACAACCAAATGTTATTTAACATTAATACCTCCCATTGTGCAACATTTCAGCTTAATACGATAAAAACTTCAAAAGGTATTCAAATTTGGCCCAATTTTGAAGAAAAATGCCCAAGCGCGCTTGTGTCCCTCGGAAGGCAAAAAATATGGCGGCCGTCTGCCATTGAGTTTTGCTATTGAAACGGAACGAAATTACTCTAGCGCTCGGAAATATCGAAATTAATACTTCTTCTAGTGCAAGAGTTGTTCAAAAAACTGCTCGGCTGTGTAACAACTCACCTATAGAAGTTAGCCTAACAATTTTATTAATCGAGCTACGAGTCGCCACATTGGGTTTAAGTAAGCTTAAATTATTTTTACGCGGCCTCCATGAAAAGCAGTTTTTAATCTTTTGGGGACTTTTATGCTTTAGTGGCAGTTAGGAAGATAGGTTGCTAGTTAATTATCATAAATACACTGATGGAAATACCGTATCGTATCGTATCTTCTCTCAAGGGAGGAGAGAATCCCACCCCCTCGGCCCACCCCCACTCCACCCCCGTCTGTAACCTCAAGAGCAATTTAGCAATGATAATGTAACTTGAAGGGTATATTGTGATACCAAATCTAGTAACCTTTGAAGTAAGCATTACGGGAGGATCACGTCGTGTCGCGTGGTTGTTGTGTTATTATATGCAAACAGCCGCCATCTTGGATCCATCGTCAGTTGAATTCCTTGATTTTTCGAATACGTCTGGAACTGTAGAAAGCCGCCTAAAACGACCTAAAAGTAGTCAAATTGGTAAAAGATGTAGAAAAAGTTTTAACAATATTAGTGATAACTGCGTGAAATTAAAATTTTGCTTAAAGCAACAAAAAATTCCAAATTTTGGAAAACGTGTCTGTCACAAATAGTGGCGCCTCTCACATGCCATGCCAAATCTTTCCATTTCTGATAAAGCCACAGTGTTTGGCACACTATCCGTCTCCCCTCTACGCCGCCTGGTCTGGGAATCGACGATAAAAGAGTAACAGAGACCAAAACAAGGATTATACTTATCAAAAGGGGCGTGCAAAAATTGTAATAGTAATATTTCTCTCCGTCTGGAAACTGTTCTTCCTTAGCAGTTATTTGACTCGTGTTTGAGAATATAGATAATGTGCAAGAGATATTAATCCATAAACTTCGCTATGTCGTCACAAAACGAAATCAACGTTGGTTGAGTTAAACTAAATGTTGACCCAGATGGAAATCACTCATCGTTTTTAAAGTGGTGAATTTAAGAGGGCGATGAAAAATTAACCACTAAACCAGGTGACTTATTTTCAATGGGCAGGTGCTTGGTTGTGCTACATATTGAGGTGACGAAGAATTTATTGTTTTTAAGTTCTCTGGAAAAAACCAAATACTTTTCTAGATCTACCTCAGGTAAGGCATCTTTAGGATGTTACATTTCAAGTGTCTGAAATATTGGTGAATTGTCAGCAGAGTTTGTCAGGTACGTGAACTTAAGATTGCTATGTACTTCACGGTGAATGGGTTGACCCATGTGTGCATTTCTCTGTTTATATTTTTCCGTCAATACCCTGAGAGGTTTGAGTCAATTGTTTACTTTAAATATAAAGGAACTTCTGCTTCTAAATCTATTATCTATTATATAGCAGGAGGGGAAGATCATATTTATCGCCCTAAAAAAAAGAAACAACCTGAAAGAAACAACGGGGACTAAAGAGAAAAATAGTTTAACGGCCTCTTGTCTCACAAGAGGCTTGGAACTCATTCTCTTATGTTCGCGATCCTACTTCGGTTGGTTCAAGTCATTTGGTTCAATCCAGACATCAAGAGATATTGAAACTGACCGTGCAGGGTAAACAAATGCAACGTACGCGGTAAAAAGGTTTGGTGTCACTTCAAACAACTGAAAACCCAACTATATTTGACCCTGACAGACCACAGTCTGAAGAAACCATGAGGCCGAAGGGAGAGAATCAAGGGAACGTCTTGGGGGCGTTTTGCTGGATCGATAGGAAATACAGGGCGATTGAATCTTATTGTCCACTGGAGACCTCTAATTTGTTGTCTTAAACAAACAGACTTGGCAATCATTAAGTTACAAGCTAAATGAAAGCCTTTTAAACTTGACTAACTTGATCTCTAAAACGCTTGAAATATCATATACATGGCAGTCGATTCTTTGCTTTCGGCAAAAGTATTCAACTAAAACCGACCGATCGAAAGTGGACCACAACTGAAAAAAAAGTGCCGGACTTGAACATTTCATGTTCAATCACTCTTTCGACCGAGGCATAACTTTACTGAAATCCAGCAAACAAGTGAATTCACGCTGCGTATGAGAGCTCTCTATCAACTGGTGGTGTTCTTAAGAAAACAAACCTAATTAACTCCAAAAGTTCCTCTCTTCACACGGGATAGGCAGCCACCGTGAGATTGTTCGGTCGACCTGACAACAAAATGCAAAACAGAAAACTTACAATTGATTAAGGACTATCTTTGTGGGTGAATTTATCCATTTATAGCATAGATTGTCAAAGTCTTATAAATGTTCCAGCTGAAACCATACAAATCTCAAAAAAGGCAATTAAACATTGCATCGTTAACTGAGTGTAATACCACCGCTGTATGTCTAGATATGAATTGAACAAGAGCACAGCATTATAAAAAATTGACTAGAAAGTAACATTTCCTGGACATTGCTTAACTGACCAGAGGCAAATCATGTTTTTAATTTATCAGTGCAGCATGGACGTCGAGTTCAGAGTCATCCGCCTTTGGCTAAACGCTCTTCCGATACTGCTATATGGCTGTTGGATGGCTGAAACAAAGACCGTAGGTAAGATTACACTGTGGTGGTGGTAAACGTTAGCGAGGCATGTGGCAAATGATTTCCATTTCTCCTATCACAAAATTTTTTTATGACAACAAGGATATCAACAACAGTTAATTTGTACCAAAAAGGAAAGAGGACAAGTTATTTTTACTCTAGTGACAACATTTCACTCGACCATTTCTAAGCTAACAGTAAATTTTGCAAATCTCAAATCTCGGCTATCAATATAAAAAATTCGCCTCGACTTGTACATTCACTTCATATCAAACGGTGCTACAATCGAACAACAATTCCAACAACTCTTCATACTCAAACTCACGGCTTTGAGAATATGTATCAAGCACTCAAGACCGTGTTTGGCCATACATATTTCAAACACATCAAAATTAGTCAATAATACCGGCGTTTGAAATTGTTGTGAAACACGATCTTTGGTGTTACGCATACTGACTGACTCATAGTTTGAAATGAAAGAGTAGAAGAAATAAATGTGTTTACATAAGCTTGCAACAAACCCGTTTGAGTGAACTTCACTGTGCTAAGTAATCTGCATCATGTAGGTCACTCGAAAAGCAATCATACCAGCAAAGATGCAGCTGTTTATCAATATGGTGGGGTGCAATTTCTGGAAGTTTCAACGAGTGTGGGTAAGTTTATAATAAGAAATGGAAGCATTAATTAAAGCCCTTTGTTTCTTCAACAGTCTGCTTAAAAACCAACCATTTGGTATTTTGCCAATATGGTTTATTATAGGAGTTTTGCATTTTGTTGTCAGGTCGACCGAACAATCTCTCGGTGGGTGCCTATCTCGTGTAAAGAGAGGAACTTTTGGAGTTAATTAGCTTTGTTTTCTTAAGAACACCACCAGTTGATAGAGAGCTCTCATACGCAGCGTGAATTCACTTGTTTGCTGGATTTCAGTAAAGTTATGCCTCGGTCGAAAGAGTGATTGAACATGAAATGTTCAAGTCATTTTTTTATCAGTTGTGGTCCACTTTCGATCGGTCGGTTTTAGTTGAATACTTTTGCCGAAAGCAAAGAATCGACTGCCATATATATGATATTTCAAGCGTTTTAGAGATCAAGTTAGTCAAGTTTAAAAGGCTTTCATTTAGCTTGTAACTTAATGATTGCCATGTCTGTTTGTTTAAGACAACAAATTAGAGGTCTCCAGTGGACAATAAGATTCAATCGCCTGTATTTCCTATCGATCCAGCAAAACGCCCCCAAGACGTTCCCTTGATTCTCTCCCCTCGGCCTCATGGTTTCTTCAGACTGTGGTCTGTCAGGGTCAAATATAGTTGGGTTTTCAGTTGTTTGAAGTGACACCAAACCTTTTTACCGCGTACTTTGCATTTGTTTACCCTACACGGTCAGTTTCAATATCTCTTGATGTCTGGATTGAACCAAATGACTTGAACCAACCGAAGTAGCATCGCGAACATAAGAGAATGAGTTCCAAGCCTCTTGTGAGACAAGAGGCCGTTAAACTATTTTTCTCTTTAGTCCCCGTTGTTTCCTTTAGGTTGTTCCTTTTTTAAGGGCGATAAATATGATCTTCCCCTCTTTCTATATAATAGATAATAGATTTAGAAGCAGAAGTTCCTTTATATTTAAAGTAAACAATTGACTCAAAACCTCTCAGGGTATTGACGGAAAAATATAAACAGAGAAATGCACACATGGGTCAACCCATTCACCGTGAAGTACATAGCAATCTTAAGTTCACGTACCTGACAAACTCTGCTGACAATTCACCAATATTTCAGACACTTGAAATGTAACATCCTAAAGATGCCTTACCTGAGGTAGATCTAGAAAAGTATTTGGTTTTTTCCAGAGAACTTAAAAACAATAAATTCTTCGTCACCTCAATATGTAGCACAACCAAGCACCTGCCCATTGAAAATAAGTCACCTGGTTTAGTGGTTAATTTTTCATCGCCCTCTTAAATTCACCACTTTAAAAACGATGAGTGATTTCCATCTGGGTCAACATTTAGTTTAACTCAACCAACGTTGATTTCGTTTTGTGACGACATAGCGAAGTTTATGGATTAATATCTCTTGCACATTATCTATATTCTCAAACACGAGTCAAATAACTGCTAAGGAAGAACAGTTTCCAGACGGAGAGAAATATTACTATTACAATTTTTGCACGCCCCTTTTGATAAGTATAATCCTTGTTTTGGTCTCTGTTACTCTTTTATCGTCGATTCCCAGACCAGGCGGCGTAGAGGGGAGACGGATAGTGTGCCAAACACTGTGGCTTTATCAGAAATGGAAAGATTTGGCATGGCATGTGAGAGGCGCCACTATTTGTGACAGACACGTTTTCCAAAATTTGGAATTTTTTGTTGCTTTAAGCAAAATTTTAATTTCACGCAGTTATCACTAATATTGTTAAAACTTTTTCTACATCTTTTACCAATTTGACTACTTTTAGGTCGTTTTAGGCGGCTTTCTACAGTTCCAGACGTATTCGAAAAATCAAGGAATTCAACTGACGATGGATCCAAGATGGCGGCTGTTTGCATATAATAACACAACAACCACGCGACACGACGTGATCCTCCCGTAATGCTTACTTCAAAGGTTACTAGATTTGGTATCACAATATACCCTTCAAGTTACATTATCATTGCTAAATTGCTCTTGAGGTTACAGACGGGGGTGGAGTGGGGGTGGGCCGAGGGGGTGGGATTCTCTCCTCCCTTGAGAGAAGATACGATACGATACGGTATTTCCATCAGTGTATTTATGATAATTAACTAGCAACCTATCTTCCTAACTGCCACTAAAGCATAAAAGTCCCCAAAAGATTAAAAACTGCTTTTCATGGAGGCCGCGTAAAAATAATTTAAGCTTACTTAAACCCAATGTGGCGACTCGTAGCTCGATTAATAAAATTGTTAGGCTAACTTCTATAGGTGAGTTGTTACACAGCCGAGCAGTTTTTTGAACAACTCTTGCACTAGAAGAAGTATTAATTTCGATATTTCCGAGCGCTAGAGTAATTTCGTTCCGTTTCAATAGCAAAACTCAATGGCAGACGGCCGCCATATTTTTTGCCTTCCGAGGGACACAAGCGCGCTTGGGCATTTTTCTTCAAAATTGGGCCAAATTTGAATACCTTTTGAAGTTTTTATCGTATTAAGCTGAAATGTTGCACAATGGGAGGTATTAATGTTAAATAACATTTGGTTGTTTTAGATCATTAACTTTGGACATTTTTGACGGGAGAATGACGTCACAAAGATGAGGTTAAAATTTTAATTTAAGCACGTTTCATGGTCTCTGATGACAGAAAGCCCTTAAATAAGGTTAAAAAAAACTCAATTCCAATCAAAAGATAGAGCTACAATATCACAAATTGTTACTAAAAATAGAATTTATTTAAAATTCATTTTATTATATCTTCGGACTGAATCAAGATATTGTAGATTTTTTTTCGGTTTTGAGCTTGTCTCAGGATGCTCTTTTAACAAGTCCCATCAATTTTCAGAAAATATAAATTCAAAAATTTGACTATAAGCTTATGACGTCATTTTCTAGCCAAAAATGACGAAATCGAAAAATTTAAAACCAAAGTTCCCCAGATCATTCACCTATCTTTTATTGTCTAAGATTTCAGGTTAAATTGGATAAAAACTCGCAGGGAACTTTTGTTTTAAAAAATTTGGCCCAATTTCAAGCAATAATTTCTAAGCGTGAAATATAGCGTCTCCACGCAAACCCCTATAAATTTGGGTGAAACTCTTTTCCAAATAAAGCGCTGATGACAAACTGTAGAATTCTAATTCTTGGCAAGATTGTCATTTATCAATCATCTATCATATCCCAGATTCTTGACTTTATTTATTGATTGGTTACGATTTTGATTTTTATCACATGTCCGGTGAAGACCAACAAGAGGTCCTGTTCTAAAAGTAATCTCTTTAAAGTTACTTTTAGATAGTATGGGATAAGGTTACCATGCAAGTTGTATGGATTTTTTGTAGTAGATTAAAATGTTTGTAAAGCGGCTCACTGAGGTCCGTTCACATGAGTATCATTTGCGTCCGCAGAGGATAGGTTACAGAAAAAACGCCCATATTGCTGGTTTCAGTTGCCGGCCATTCGAAATGGATCGAAATAAAAATCAAAACCGTTCAGAATCTGGGACAAGAAAGGTGATAAATATGCAAAGACTCTCACCAAGATTCAGGTTACAGCAGTGAAAATATGTTTCACCCAAGTTTATAGAGGTCTGTATAGAGGCGCCATGTTGGAGCCCATCTAGATGGAGCTCAAACATGGCAGCCGGAAACCAAGAGAAATATCTCTCGAGGAACTCAAGATAATTAAAATAATACTTTTTCTAATACATGAGCTGTTCAGATAGCTAAATTCCCCGAAATAAGTCACTTTTTAAACCATCATGACAGCTCTCTGGGCCGTCATGTAAATGCTGCGTCACGCAAATTCTTAGAAATTAAAAAGAAAGTCTATGACAAAGTCAAGGACCTATTCTGAACGAAAATTTGCATGAATACTAGTTTTCAGCTGCTCTTATTTATCATGAAAGTAAAATCTCAGTAGGATCAATAGTTTTCTAGTTTGAAGTTTAGTGACGTCATGTGAAAACCCCCAATAAGAACCAGAGTTTGTGTGGTACGAGCCCGGCCTGTTTTACAACCAATAATTGCAAGTTCACCAACATGTTTTATTTCTAGATTACTTGATCCACGGGTTTGGCCACAGGCCTCCTTTGATTACTGTATTTCAAGACCCTTCGGTGATTTCTGAAGTCGGGAGTGATCTAAAAATGGCTTGGGAAGGATGAGGGGCCCATATGGAGATTAACCATACCCCCTATCATCTTCTCTTTGTAACAAAAAACGACTGAGAGGTTTATTTTGACAACTAACACATAACACCAAAAGGTAAGCCCTAAAGAACATGGCGCAGAACGGCGGAAAAGGAGTTGAGTGAGCTCAAATAAAACTAGAGCATCATAAAAATTCTTGTTGTTCGGCCATTTATATAGTTTCTTTTCAGTGTTCATTGTTGTCTAGCGAGTCACAATATCTCGCTTTAGTTTTAGTCTTTCTAAATCTTGTCAAATTTTGTAACCATCACTTCTGAAGATGTATGTTGTTGCATACGAAACGTCAAGTTGAATATACCATGTGAAACTTATTTGTTATGTTTGTAACCACTGGGCGTTTTCTCTTTCTCCTTAAAGAATGGAGCACCACTGAATAACTGGCTAAGGACAGGCAGGGTTGGTGTGGGGGGATTTTGTTGCTGCCCAATGTGCCACACCTGGCATAGTGAGCAGCAAGTAAGTAACACATAATCCAGTGAAAGAATTTCGTTTGATTTCATTATTAATTTTACTATATTGAAGCGAAGCACTACACCAGTTATTACATTATATCGATGTAGCTCAGCTTCTTTAGTTCCTCTCTTTTGGTTCCTTCGTGTGTCAGCTCTATACTTATTTCCATGTCTCCACTTTAAATTTGGTATTGGTATGTCTTAAAGCGGAGTTACCTAATATAACATGAAAATTCGTAATCTTGTCCCGAACAGGGATCAACCGTATCTTGAATACTCGTTCCACCGACAATGTATAATGAAAACATCCCCGGGAGACTGCCTCTCTCCCAGACGCCTCTCCGAGTGATCCTTCGCGCTTCGTGCTCTTTACCTATCGCACGCAAAAAGAGGGAGGAGGCAGCCCCAGCAAATATATCATGGAGGGTCCGAACGGGTTCGCTGGAATTTTGGTGATCAGTTAAGTTTCAATGATTTGTCATTTTAGCCATTTCTAAGCTATCGGGGAATTTGCAAATCTAAAAGTAAAAAAAAAAAAAACCTCAGGACTCCCCATAAGATGACAATTAATAGGAAAATAATCCAAAGAAAAAGCACTGATTGGCTAAAAATCGTTTCTCTGCAACTCGACAGAGACAAGAATTGTTGTAGTTACGTTGTTCGTTATTTTCTTTGCGCTATTTTTTAAAAGAGATAGAGAACACTTTCTTCCTGTTTCTATCGAGTTTTAGAAATACTCATGAAAGTTTGGGAAAACTCGAGAAATCTGTGGAAGCAAATGGGGATCAGCTCGTGTTTCGATAGCATTTCTCGTTCCCCCAGACTTCCGCTCTTGTTTATATAACTCGATGAAAACACGGATAATTTTTTTCCTTTCTCAAGTTAAATTTTGACCAGTTCTCAGCTCCCAGCCAAAACCCGTTTAAAATCTCTCCTGTAATAATGAAAGCCAATTTCAAATTTTTCATGACCTTAATTCCAGTCAGGCCAAACGTTCACATTAAATTGAAATAAATTAACAACTATAGCTCGAAATAAACTAACCATTTTACAACATTATTTAAGTTGACAGGTTACATAACCGGACAATTTTTTCCTTCCTTGTACGGGTTTCCGCC
>JAHPZR010014348.1:12500-48954 GCA_019787425.1 Platygyra sinensis | reverse complement strand
AGTACAAAAAAAAGACAAGTAGAGCATCTGATAAAGGTTAGAGAGCGGCTTCTGTAATGAGCTGAAGAAAAGTAGCGAAAATGACAATATTGTTGCAAAATTAAGAGACTGAAATAAATCTCAATTATACAATGTAGCTAAATAGCCGTTATTCCGGTTATCAGCGGCTTGAAATACAAACAACGCGATCTTCCTTTCTATTAAAGCTTTCGCCTCGTTTCTAGGCCTTTTAAAACAATTCATCGGTCCAATTCAAAGAAACGCTTGGCCGTTCAGCTTTTATATTTATTGCATCTTTATTGGAGTATTTTTCGTATTATTGCCTTTTCGTTTAAATGTCCATATGTACAAGAATAAGAATAAAAATAAGAATAAGAATATTAATAATGGGAATTTGTAGTGGCATTTCCTCGAAGTGGCTCTTCATGCACTGTTTCCAGGTCGAATTGGAGTTTAGAAGTGTTGATTTTTGTGGAGGGAGGAAAACCAGTGAACCCGGAGAAAAACCCTCGGAGCAGTGACGAGAACCAACAACAAACTCAGCCCACATATGACGCAGGGTCCGGGAATCGAACCCGGGGCATATTGGTGTGAGGCGAGTGCTCTCATCACTGAGCCATCCCTGCTCCCGATATGTATGTATTCAGGAATGGTCCCGATTTAGAGAGTTTTTACATGACATCACGTTGGTAATGTTCGTCTCCGAGAAACGAGTTCCGTCCTGACGAAAAATCATCTTGTTGTGTGGAAACAGCAACATGATCGCTATGACGGTGGGGACCAGGAATGGCGCAGTGGTGGAATCGCTCGCCTCCCACAAATGTGGCCCAGGTTCGATTCTGCCGGATGCCATACGTGGGTTGAGTTTGTTGTTGTCGCTTTTCTCCCTCCACAAAAACCAACATCTCCAAATTCCAATTAGACCGTTATAGAGGAACCACATGATAAAGGAAAACAGATAAGGCTCATTTGTTTTCTCTATAAACATTGTAATTTAGCTATAGAGTACCGACCACAGTACGTTTACGTTAAATGCTTTTGTATCTAAGGGTTTGTAGGCTTTTGACTTAACAGCTTTTTTCTCGGGGTTCTAAACCATTTCTGAGAGTTAAACTCTAATTGGTCATCGTAGACACTTATCCAGAAAGAAGAAAAATTCAGTAAAAAAAAAAACGGAAAATGAAAAAAATGCAAGTGAATGTTCAGTTAAAACTAACATCAGCCGCCATTTTCAACAAGATGTTTTAGAAAAATAAAACAGTTAATAGTATTAAAAATACATATACCATTAAAGAGTTAGAGATGTCCGTCTTTTAAAAAATTTCTGCTTTGTGTAAGTTAAAGACATAATACAATATTATATTCTGCGCAAAGCTTAGGTTGTCGAAGGCAAAAATAATTTAAGTTTATTCTTGTCCCAAGTATGAATCCCTACATTTCAAAACAATAAAGTTTGATTTTCACACATTGTGATTCTTGTGCGAGTTTTAAGTACAAATTTGTTGACCTAATGCACGCATGTGCAGTTCAGTCTTGTTTAAGAATGCGAGGTTTCAGATTCGCCATTCACTACTTGCACAATACCATAATGCACCTCTTTAACCCCCCCCAAAATTTTGCATACTCATTGTTTGCAATTTCTCCTGGGACATGAACATGTCCCAAGAGTAATCTAAAACAATGCCTATGCAAATTTTTGGGGGGCAAAAGAGGTGTATTATGGGATTTGTGCAAGTAGAGAATACTTGTTTTTCTTAATATAACCAAAATAAAGTTGAAAAAAAGAAATTGATTTAAGTGTCCATCCTAGGCAAGCTGAAACGAGTGAACATTCCAGAAAAAACAACTTTTCTTCACAGCCTGCCAACTAACAGATTTTAGAAGGGCTAATTATGACGTTGTGACTCCCCTAATATTCCGCAAAAATCCGATTTCCGAGCAATCTCGAGTATTCAAAAAAAACTCGCCGTGAACAAAAAGTCAGCCATGGCATTCCCCATGACCCATTGACAGCGGTAGTGGAATTAAAGATCATTTTTATCAACCGTTATAGTTTTCCGATGGAAATAATGGGGCACCGATTTTGTTCCTCAAGTGACAAAAAATTTCTACTTTTAGTCAAAGTAAATTTTAAATTGAAAACATTATAAATCTTTGAGACCAGGCTATTTAAGAGAAAAAAACAGTGAAGTCTTCAACGCAAAAGTGCGTTTAGAAGCTCGAATTCCGACATTAAAGCCACATATTAGTTCACTGTGATAGCGCTAGGCAGGCTGTGTATATGGAGTTATGTGTTTATATGGAGCAGGTTAGATTCATCTCATACATATCTTATCGTGCAATCATGGATTGGGAGATCTTTAACTCTGTGAATTGTCATCTGTGTCCAGCTTCAAGAACTGAAGAAAAAAAAGAAAAAAAAGAAAAAAAAAATTGAAATCATAGTTTTATCCAAAAACGACCGCCGCTCTGCTTTTAAACCGGAGAAAGTTTCGCGCGAGCAGGAGTCTCTTGCTGTTTGGACTGCTGGTGGCAGTAAATTAGATGTTTGAAGGTCATTGTTTACGATAATTGACATTACAATTCCTTGTCATTACCTCCATCGCATGAACATGGCGTCACGGCATAACTTGAACCTCAGGTAAGGTGTGAAAATGATATTCTACTTCACAAAAAAACCCCTAACTTTGATGCCTACTTGTTACTGCTTTCCAGACCAGATACTCTTCTGATGGTTACCCTCACTGGGAACTCAAGGAAGCAATCAAATCGTGGTATCCGACCTGCTTTCGATGCAATGAACTTCGACAAAACTTACTGATCCCTGAGGAATTTGCTTGTGGCCTTTTGTTCTTGTTTAATTATTTACCAGTCATATGTCCCAACGGGTAGTTGCATCCTAAGTTCAGAGAGTTTCGCCTCGGTAGTGTTTTGACCACGAGAAGTTTGTTTTGGTCTCAGCCGCGCATAATTCAGGTAGGTCATTGACAACAGTATCTTTGAAATCATAAGGTGTTCGGCAAGCATGACTAATCTGGCGAGACAAATGTGTTACAAGGTCTGCGTTAAAAAAAAAAAGAGAGTTAAAACATCCGGGAAATACGAAAGCACTATGGGCTATGCTACGTCTTTGGATGTGATTGAAGTTATTCTGTTCATTGAATTGATTCGACAGATTTGTCACCGAAAAGAATTGCTTTTATTTAGTTTCTTTCTGTTAAAAGTCTCATCTTGCAATCTCTGATTTCGATGTCGGTTTTCGGTCATAGAAAGATACGGAGTATGGCTTAAGTAAGTGAGAGCCTTAAAGATGGCGGGTGAGATTCGAATTAAAAGTAAGGCTAGGTTACCATGTTAGTCGTTCAGCAGATTAAGCCGGTCTTTCATGAAATTGTTCTGTTGACTGCCATGTGAAAAGAATGGCTAGGACAACAGTTAGAGAGATAACTAGGAAGTAAATTCAAGGTTGATATCCTCACTAGAGTGATACAAAACAAATGATTTCGCACATGGAATGTCACATATTCCACTTTGACTATCTTCTTTATGATTTTTTAAAAAGAAACATTATCTTTTAAGCTCCAACTTTTATATTATCTTGAATCGAAAAGAATTACGAAATCAGCGTCCTTTTTGTGTATCTTTGTGTAACTCATCTAAACATCACATTATAAACTCCAATTCGAAGACCTCATCAAATTGTTTTGAATCGAAAAAAAAATACGAAATCGACTTTAACTTCCTTCATGAGGTCACGCGAAGCACATTCAGCGGACAGTCAGGTCACTGGCACACCATCTTAACGAGCGTGACATGCTATTGTCATTCCAAACGGCAAAAAAATGGAAGAAATGGAAGTCTTTAATTGCTTATTCACTGCAATTGGAAGAGCGATCAAACTAACGGACAATGGAATAAATCGGAGAATAAGTAAGCAGCGCTCGAGAGTATTTCCGGTTTGCTGTGCCAGTAGGCTATTAAAAACAATATAACTCCAGTGAAACTGACAACATATGGAATCAATGTTGTTATTCCAAGAAGGCAAGGTAACAAGCAAACAAATAAACAAACAAATTCTTAACCGCCAAATCGAAACAAACAGATTAACACACAAGAATCAAGCTACCGTTTCAAGACCTTTCTCAACGTAAATTAACAAAAGGGGTTTTCAGCTCCGCCCCCTGTTTCTTGCCTGAGTTTTCAGTAAGCTTAACCCACTGGAGTCCAAACTGTAAATGCTACCATTGTTATTTCTTAATATTTTAACCCAAAATTGACGTTAGCAAGTGTTTATTCGCTCGTCATAAAAGGCTTCGATTGAAGCAACTTGATTTCTGAAGACAATCCTACAATTCATAAAATCTATTCAAAAAATAGAAATTATGATGTCTGTTAACGAAAAAAAAGAGGCTCCCTAAGAATTGGCAGTAAAATGTTTCTGACGTGTGTACAAGGGTGTTAGAAGAAAATATTTCTAGAATTAGCCTTTCATTAAACTATCGATGACGTTTGTATCAGGTCATTGATCTAGTGAAGAGTGAAAAATCATTACATTACTACCCTTGGTCTTCAAAACAGACGAAACGCCTCAACGGTAAATTAATATCTTTTCAAGTGGCTTTTAGGTGAGGTTTGTACTTGAGATATAAATATATACGTACGTTAGACAAAATAATAATTTGATCAATAGTACTAAAGAAAAAATCTGCAACAGTGTTGAGATATTCCTTCCCTGATGGTCAAGGTCATATGAGTAATTCGAACCGACTGAAGAATGCCACCGTCTCGTGAACAGAGTTTTAGATTTATTTAGCTAAACTTTCGAATAAGGCGCTGTAATTGCGAAGAGAAGTATGTCTTAAAATTTACTTTTTTCAGTTCCTTTAAAATTTAGCTTTGCGAAAACGAGAAAAATTAGTTACTTAATCGGTAGGCGTGACCCTACCTGTAAAAATGGTGGAAAGTGATCGAGTTACTCAAATATTTCACTGGGCCTGTGAACATTTCCCGCTCTTAAAATTTCGAAAACAAAAACTAGCGTCAAGTTAATTCCTTGATGAACACCGAATATTTGTAGTTTTGGTTCCGTTGCTACAGTTAAACATATGATTATACACTTTTAGAGAATAATAAATATCCTCTCATAATTTCCTTATTCCTGGCATCTTAAACAAAGTTATTTGTGTCCTGAACCTTTTTTGCACATTGCAAGATGGAGTCATGTTGGGACCCGAGTGACTGCTCGAAATGTCGATTAAGTAATGCTATTTAACAATTAGACTACGAGCCCGAGTTTTCTTCGAGCAGATAGTCAACGAGGCGCAGCCGAGTTGACTATCGCTCGTAGAAAACGAGGGCGAGTAGTCTTATTGTTTTAGTATAAATTTACCGTAGTCTCATTGCATAAAAAGAAAAAAAATGTCAAGTTAGGCGTAGAAAAGAACTGTTTTATTATGTTATATCAGGTTTAAACGTGATGCGCGATGTGCACTGATGCGTAACTGTTGACTATCAGCAGATAGTCAACGGTAATATAGCCAATCAAATTCACGGATTCACAATAGACTACGGTAAATTTATACTAAGAGGGTTTAGCGATTTCTTTTTGCACGTTCCCTGACCTGGGAAGACATACTTCTCACATCGCTCCGAGCGGCTAGGCGTTTCGGCGGGGCTGTCTTCGAAGGTTTTTCATTCTCGTCATCTGTCAAATAACGTTTTATGATCTAAATAATAATGTTTGCTGTCTAGTGACATATATTTATTCTCAGCTTCCTCGTTCCTAGTTTGGCACGTAGAAGAGGAAAACAAATTTCCTATTCCGTCAGTTTTAGCAGGGTTCGTTTTCTTAAGGTAGCAATGCACCTCATTTGATTATTTAAATAACACGGTGAACGATTAAGGAACTAATGTTTTCTTCTTAATCAGGCGGGAGGCGATGAAAGCGACGGCCATTTTAGTTGTGTTGACGATACTTGGCTCCTTGTGTCAAGGCAAGCCTGTCAACAAAAAGAAAAAGCCAGGAAAAGTCAATGACAAGCCAAAGCAAGGTAAGACAATTACTCATGATATCATGAATATGATTTTTCTGAAACCGTTAACTGTGCTCAGTTAAACCGGGAAGAGTGTATTTGAAAGCATTTGCTTGACAGAACTTTGCTCTTAATTGCATCTAGCGACCGTAAAGACTTTCTTGAACGCTTTTTTTTCTTTTAATTCAAGCCTCTTTATCTAGCGTATTATCTGTGCCTTTCGTTTGGAACCAGGCCAAGCCTCAAACTGTACTTAGAGCGGTTTCCATTTCAGCGTCGAAACTAATTTGGTTTTGCCTCAATCACGCTACATCGAATCAGAAGTAAACCAAAATCAATCGTGACTCCAGTACATTCCAACACTGATTGGCTGTTTTCGCACTAAGGGACGAACAAATCGTCTGGACGGACAAATGGACTGACATTTGACCGTCTGATGTGAATTTATGTCGTACTGCCGTCGACTTGTTCGTCTTATTATTTGGTTTAATAAAGTTGTTGTTGTTGTTGTTGTCTTCTGGGAAAAATCTTCTTTCCAGACGGCCAAATATCAGACGATTTGTCCGTCGAAAATTTGTTCGTCCCGTTTGCACATCAGACGATTTGTTAGTCCTCTAATGTGAAAACAGCCATGGCGTCTTGGCCTTGGCCTTGGCGTCTAAATTCTTCGAATTCTGATTGGTTTACTGGATTGTTTGTGTTGTTTGTGATTGGCTACGATGATTACTATGGTTTTAGTTCTACGTTCTACCTTGGTTTTGGCTTTGGTTCCAGACACACTCAGTCTATTGAATTATATGTGACCGCGTGAGAGCAACCTCAATCGTAAGAGAACTTTGCAATTGAAGAGTAATGACTTCACCTCAAAATCATTTCTATTGTTGTGTCAGGGGATAATTACGTAAAGCAGGGCAGGTCTATCTATAAATTTTCTATAAATGCATATGCTAGACACTATCGAGAACAATTAGTATTCTATCATCGATCAGTAAACGACGAGAGAGCAGTACAGATCGGTAATTAAGTTTGCAGTAAGAAGCAACATAACAAAACAAATGTAACTTACCTGTACCCGTTGAACTTGTTCTTTCCCAGACAGTCTCTGCTTCGACAAGGATATAGCTTACTGCAAGAAATGGGCCTCGCGAGGCTACTGTCCTAAAAGCCCTTCAGTCATGTCAGGGAAGTGCAAGCTGGCTTGCAAAATGTGTGCTCCAGGTAAGAAATTGTTATGTTTTCTTTTCCTTTTCGGGACACTACCAAAACCCTTTTTAATCTGTTCTGAACATCACGATATAAACTGCTTAAAGATGGGTGTGTATTGGTTGTCTTAGAAACGTACACGTTTTATCAAGAAGAAATTTTAGACGATGACAAGCTATTAACTTGGAACTATTTACTTGGGTGATTACATTAAAAATAGGCTTAGAACCACCCGTCGGTTATGCTTTCGTTCGACATCCTGGCCAAAAGTCCTTGGGACACTTAACGAGCTAGATGCCAAATAGTGACGCATTATTTTGAAGTGAGAAGCCATTTGTTCAATTATCCGAGCCCCACTCTTCCCAAAGCAATGTTGCAATCATAGGCCTACTATCATGATTGTGCTGGGGGAGGGGTAGCCTGCGAGAGCATCCGGTTTTCTCGAATCTTGTTCCTAACGCCGAGACAAGCGAGAATCAAAGCAACATCAGCGTTCCAGGGGTGGGGAAGGAGAGGTGAACAGAAATGCTATATGCTGGCGAAAGTGCGAAGCGGCCGGGATTGTAGCAGGCCCTTTCGAGCCCTGATTTACTCTTGGAAGATTGGGTTTTGTTACTTTTTTTTTCTATATATGTTATGTTCTGATTTAATTTTTTTTCCATCAATATCAACTTTATGTTCTGACTTGATGAAAAATGAACTTGCATTTGTTCCAGGGGAAATGCTGATGGATGATGACAGTAGATGCAGCGAGTGGCGGAAGTCTGACTTCTGCGCAAAGGCCAACCACCAGCCTTACATGTTTAAACATTGTAAATTCAGCTGCAAAGGATTTGTGGCTCTACCTCCAGTCCCAAAGAAGAAGCTGGGCGATATCTACGGAATGGGAATGGGAGGACGATACGGACAACAAGGAATGGCTGGTGGATTTGGCCAACAGCAGCCATTTGGGCAACAATATGGACAGCAACCGCAACCATATGGTCAGTTCGGACAACAACAGCCTTATAATCAATATGCACCCCAGCAGCAATATGGCAGACCACCATATGGACAACAGCAATACGGGCAATATGGACAACAGCCTTACAGACCACAGCCATATCAACAACAGCCTTAACCAACAACAGCCTATGGACAACAGCCTTATGGTCAGCCACCCATGTACGGACAGCAGCCATCATATGGTCAGCAAGGAATGATGCAGCCCTATGGACAGGGCGGCCAGCCATGTCCCACGGATCCTTGCGCTCCACCGTGCCCACCCCCGCCACCTTGCGGGCAACCACCATGTCCGCCACAAACTACCCCAACAGCCGTGCGGAGGTCCACCAGCTCCAGAAGCACCCCCTCCACCTCCTCCTCCTGCAAAGCCAACTGAAGAAGAAGAAGAAGGAAAAGAGGAAGAAAAAGAAGGAAAGGAAGGAGAAGAGGAAAAGGAAGAAAAACCACCAACAAAGCCACCTCCTCCTATTCATCCCCCTCAACCTAGGCGGCCTTATCAGCCTTACCAACCTTATGGCCAGAGACTACCTTATGGACAGCCACAATATGGACAGTCACAGTTCGGACAACAACCACCTTACGGTCAGCAGTATCCATTCGGACAGCAGCCTCCCTATGGTCAGCAATCTCCCTATGGTCAGCAATATCCTTATGCACCACAGCAACCCTATGCTCAACCTCAAACATATTATGGACGAGGTCCTCAATCACCACCTGGAATTCAGCCCGCCGTACAACCTGCACCGCAACCTGCACCGCCACCTGGACCTCTACCTGCTCAACCAGCTCCAATGCCCGCAGCCCCCGTTGCTCAACCCGCTCTGCCGGCGGGTCCTGCCCCTGGTAAGTTGTTAGGTATTCAGAAATATTGCCATAAACACGTAGCACATGCCTAGCAATATTTTGAAATAGTGAAAGAAAAAATTATGCTATTTCATCATGGGAAGATTCTTTTCAAGACTTTAAAGGACATTCGAGCGTTCTGCGACCCTTACTGCGCACGCAAATTCACAGGACCTTCACTTCCTCTGGAATCGTTGTTAACGCTGTTCAAAAGATCAATAAAAATGGTTTTCGGATAGAATATAACTGTGATAATCAGTCTCCTTTTTATAATTCGTTTTTGTACTTTTCTTGTTATTTTCCCAAAAGCTGCTGGAGGCATGACCCCGCAGGCTGATTCGCCACAGGGAGGGCAAACCTACGTTATCCAGCATCCGTGGCCAGGCACAGAAGGACCACTCACAATTAAAAAGCAAGGTGTTGAACAGAAGGTAGAACCTAAAAAGAACCTGTCCGCAGACGAAGTAGTGGTGGCTTAAATTTTTGGCATCAGCAGGTACGAATTGATAAAACTCCACCTTTTAACACTTGATATAAACATGAATTCTGCTGGTTTTTTTACGAGTGTGTGTGGCAATGAACAAGGCAAGAACAACTACAACCAAATCACGTGGTGTGTTGGTCAGTCGGTCAGTTGATAACCTGTAAATTTAAAACTGATTATAAATTTAATGCTGTGTATTTTATTACACTTAGAAAGATAAGAAAATATATTCTGTTTTCCGGATGCTTCAGTCATAAGACCTGAAGGGAACGTGTTAAAGCCTTTTTTCACGCATCTCTTGATGCATCATCAATCATTTTCTCAAGAATATTTCAATAGAGTGCTTTAGCTCAGTATCCTTTTTTACAATTGCAAAGGGCTTTATTCTGCGATAATGAAAGCTTGAATTCCATTGCCAACTGCTTTGCCCTTTATGACCGTCGCATTTGCTTTGTCTGTTCAGATGTAGACGATATCCCAACATATGACTCAATTTGGAGTCGACTCTGTTTTACGACTTAACTACTGTACAAGAAAGTAGTTTCCTCGGATTATGAAAGCTCCTACTTACGAAGAGGTGTTTAGGTTTTGATACAATACTATACCAAAACAATTCTGATACTACTGTGAACACTTCGTCCTGGTAGAAAACAATTGCGAGTTTAAAAAAAAAACGAAAGAACAACACTGGACTGAGATCAGTGGCGCCCATTTAGTTAATCCCATTGTGATTGCACGACGCAGTTTACTGTTTCTTGTCACTCAGTCCCCTGACATGTTTAGCAAGCATACACCAAACTTTGTGTCCTCAAAGATTCGCTTAATGCATTTTGTCAACTGTATTAAAAAGTTATGTACAAATTTAAATAAAATGAAATTCATTCCTTGACCTGTTTTGATAAAGCCGTCATGTATATTTATTATGTGAATTGTGATTGTAGCCGATATAACACGCGTTCTGATTGGCTAGTTGTAGGGCATTAGCTCTTATTAACCGAGCAGGAGGTTTGTATGGGAGAATCTTGTCCGAGGTCGTGAGTACAGATCGAACGTAGTGAGGTCTCTACACACGACCGAGGTTCTCCCATTCAGACCGACTATGATATGTTAATATGATGTTTATTATATGGCAAACAATAACATTTTATTCGTTCAATGGAATTGGTTTGCACTAAGTGACATTTTGCTTGCCAACGGCGATGAGCTGAATTTAATTCTGCTTAAGGACGTTCCCGTGAAAATTTTCTAGCATTGATTTTGACTGAAAATTTTACCATTGAAAGATGATGAGTTAGTGATGTCAGAAATGTTAAAAAAAATAGGGGATCACCGACTTCGTTTTGGAGAGAACATGCCCGGAAGAACACCTAAATCTGTGTAAATCGGACTACGTTGGCGAAGAAGGTTACAGTGGCTGCAAGACTCAAAATATTGCAATTAGAGCTTTCGAGGGAAATGGTCTCAGCCAAATATGGTTTGAATGGACCTATTAAGCGAATTTAGTCAACTGGTGAAGTTCCTCAAAGAACAAGTTCGCATTTAGCGACCACAATTTAACGCGCCTTGCAGCCGCATGATGGCAGGATTCGATGTCTCAAGGACAGAAATCGTAAATTGCTTTTACCTTCACACATTTATCTTTTGTTTCATTTTTGGACAATGTGAGACAACTGTATATGAAATCTGTTCTGAAAGAAAAAGTAGGGGTCACCGATCGCGAACCTCCAAGATCGTTAAATTCAAGCAAAGCTGTAGCAGCAGCCATCTGCCATATCATTGTTCATTTTAGTACTTAGCTCGCGCACTGATACATGACATGTGAATTTGCGTGCGCAGTAAGGATGCGCAGAAACAATTAGCGCAAGGACGTTCGCGCGAATTGTTTCTGCGCATCCTTACTGCGCACGCAAATTCACATGTCATGTATCAAGTGCGCGAGCTAAGTACTAAAATGAACAATGATATGGCAGATGGCTGCTGCTACAGCTTTGCTTGAATTTAACGATCTTGGAGGTTCGCGATCGGTGACCCCTACTTTTCTTTCAGAACAGATTTCATATACAGTTGTCTCACATTGTCCAAAAATGAAACAAAAGATAAATGTGTGAAGGTAAAAGCAATTTACGATTTCTGTCCTTGAGACATCGAATCCTGCCATCATGCGGCTGCAAGGCGCGTTAAATTGTGGTCGCTAAATGCGAACTTGTTCTTTGAGGAACTTCACCAGTTGACTAAATTCGCTTAATAGGTCCATTCAAACCATATTTGGCTGAGACCATTTCCCTCGAAAGCTCTAATTGCAATATTTTGAGTCTTGCAGCCACTGTAACCTTCTTCGCCAACGTAGTCCGATTTACACAGATTTAGGTGTTCTTCCGGGCATGTTCTCTCCAAAACGAAGTCGGTGATCCCCTATTTTTTTAACATTTCTGACATCACTAACTCATCATCTTTCAATGGTAAAATTTTCAGTCAAAATCAATGCTAGAAAATTTTCACGGGAACGTCCTTAAGCAGAATTAAATTCAGCTCATCGCCGTTGGCAAGCAAAATGTCACTTAGTGCAAACCAATTCCATTGAACGAATAAAATGTTATTGTTTGCCATATAATAAACATCATATTAACATATCATAGTCGGTCTGAATGGGAGAACCTCGGTCGTGTGTAGAGACCTCACTACGTTCGATCTGTACTCACGACCTCGGACAAGATTCTCCCATACAAACCTCCTGCTCGGTTAATAAGAGCTAATGCCCTACAACTAGCCAATCAGAACGCGTGTTATATCGGCTACAATCACAATTCACATAATAAATATACATGACGGCTTTATCAAAACAGGTCAAGGAATGAATTTCATTTTATTTAAATTGTACATAACTTTTTAATACAGTTGACAAAATGCATTAAGCGAATCTTTGAGGACACAAAAGTTTGGTGTATGCTTGCTAAACATGTCAGGGGACTGAGTGACAAGAAACAGTAAACTGCGTCGTGCAATCACAATGGGATTAACTAAATGGGCGCCACTGATCTCAGTCCAGTGTTGTTCTTTCGTTTTTTTTTTAAACTCGCAATTGTTTTCTACCAGGACGAAGTGTTCACAGTAGTATCAGAATTGTTTTGGTATAGTATTGTATCAAAACCTAAACACCTCTTCGTAAGTAGGAGCTTTCATAATCCGAGGAAACTACTTTCTTGTACAGTAGTTAAGTCGTAAAACAGAGTCGACTCCAAATTGAGTCATATGTTGGGATATCGTCTACATCTGAACAGACAAAGCAAATGCGACGGTCATAAAGGGCAAAGCAGTTGGCAATGGAATTCAAGCTTTCATTATCGCAGAATAAAGCCCTTTGCAATTGTAAAAAAGGATACTGAGCTAAAGCACTCTATTGAAATATTCTTGAGAAAATGATTGATGATGCATCAAGAGATGCGTGAAAAAAGGCTTTAACACGTTCCCTTCAGGTCTTATGACTGAAGCATCCGGAAAACAGAATATATTTTCTTATCTTTCTAAGTGTAATAAAATACACAGCATTAAATTTATAATCAGTTTTAAATTTACAGGTTATCAACTGACCGACTGACCAACACACCACGTGATTTGGTTGTAGTTGTTCTTGCCTTGTTCATTGCCACACACACTCGTAAAAAAACCAGCAGAATTCATGTTTATATCAAGTGTTAAAAGGTGGAGTTTTATCAATTCGTACCTGCTGATGCCAAAAATTTAAGCCACCACTACTTCGTCTGCGGACAGGTTCTTTTTAGGTTCTACCTTCTGTTCAACACCTTGCTTTTTAATTGTGAGTGGTCCTTCTGTGCCTGGCCACGGATGCTGGATAACGTAGGTTTGCCCTCCCTGTGGCGAATCAGCCTGCGGGGTCATGCCTCCAGCAGCTTTTGGGAAAATAACAAGAAAAGTACAAAAACGAATTATAAAAAGGAGACTGATTATCACAGTTATATTCTATCCGAAAACCATTTTTATTGATCTTTTGAACAGCGTTAACAACGATTCCAGAGGAAGTGAAGGTCCTGTGAATTTGCGTGCGCAGTAAGGGTCGCAGAACGCTCGAATGTCCTTTAAAGTCTTGAAAAGAATCTTCCCATGATGAAATAGCATAATTTTTTCTTTCACTATTTCAAAATATTGCTAGGCATGTGCTACGTGTTTATGGCAATATTTCTGAATACCTAACAACTTACCAGGGGCAGGACCCGCCGGCAGAGCGGGTTGAGCAACGGGGGCTGCGGGCATTGGAGCTGGTTGAGCAGGTAGAGGTCCAGGTGGCGGTGCAGGTTGCGGTGCAGGTTGTACGGCGGGCTGAATTCCAGGTGGTGATTGAGGACCTCGTCCATAATATGTTTGAGGTTGAGCATAGGGTTGCTGTGGTGCATAAGGATATTGCTGACCATAGGGAGATTGCTGACCATAGGGAGGCTGCTGTCCGAATGGATACTGCTGACCGTAAGGTGGTTGTTGTCCGAACTGTGACTGTCCATATTGTGGCTGTCCATAAGGTAGTCTCTGGCCATAAGGTTGGTAAGGCTGATAAGGCCGCCTAGGTTGAGGGGGATGAATAGGAGGAGGTGGCTTTGTTGGTGGTTTTTCTTCCTTTTCCTCTTCTCCTTCCTTTCCTTCTTTTTCTTCCTCTTTTCCTTCTTCTTCTTCTTCAGTTGGCTTTGCAGGAGGAGGAGGTGGAGGGGGTGCTTCTGGAGCTGGTGGACCTCCGCACGGCTGTTGGGGTAGTTGTGGCGGACATGGTGGTTGCCCGCAAGGTGGCGGGGGTGGGCACGGTGGAGCGCAAGGATCCGTGGGACATGGCTGGCCGCCCTGTCCATAGGGCTGCATCATTCCTTGCTGACCATATGATGGCTGCTGTCCGTACATGGGTGGCTGACCATAAGGCTGTTGTCCATAAGGCTGTTGTTGGTAAGGCTGTTGTTGATATGGCTGTGGTCTGTAAGGCTGTTGTCCATATTGCCCGTATTGCTGTTGTCCATATGGTGGTCTGCCATATTGCTGCTGGGGTGCATATTGATTATAAGGCTGTTGTTGTCCGAACTGACCATATGGTTGCGGTTGCTGTCCATATTGTTGCCCAAATGGCTGCTGTTGGCCAAATCCACCAGCCATTCCTTGTTGTCCGTATCGTCCTCCCATTCCCATTCCGTAGATATCGCCCAGCTTCTTCTTTGGGACTGGAGGTAGAGCCACAAATCCTTTGCAGCTGAATTTACAATGTTTAAACATGTAAGGCTGGTGGTTGGCCTTTGCGCAGAAGTCAGACTTCCGCCACTCGCTGCATCTACTGTCATCATCCATCAGCATTTCCCCTGGAACAAATGCAAGTTCATTTTTCATCAAGTCAGAACATAAAGTTGATATTGATGGAAAAAAAATTAAATCAGAACATAACATATATAGAAAAAAAAAGTAACAAAACCCAATCTTCCAAGAGTAAATCAGGGCTCGAAAGGGCCTGCTACAATCCCGGCCGCTTCGCACTTTCGCCAGCATATAGCATTTCTGTTCACCTCTCCTTCCCCACCCCTGGAACGCTGATGTTGCTTTGATTCTCGCTTGTCTCGGCGTTAGGAACAAGATTCGAGAAAACCGGATGCTCTCGCAGGCTACCCCTCCCCCAGCACAATCATGATAGTAGGCCTATGATTGCAACATTGCTTTGGGAAGAGTGGGGCTCGGATAATTGAACAAATGGCTTCTCACTTCAAAATAATGCGTCACTATTTGGCATCTAGCTCGTTAAGTGTCCCAAGGACTTTTGGCCAGGATGTCGAACGAAAGCATAACCGACGGGTGGTTCTAAGCCTATTTTTAATGTAATCACCCAAGTAAATAGTTCCAAGTTAATAGCTTGTCATCGTCTAAAATTTCTTCTTGATAAAACGTGTACGTTTCTAAGACAACCAATACACACCCATCTTTAAGCAGTTTATATCGTGATGTTCAGAACAGATTAAAAAGGGTTTTGGTAGTGTCCCGAAAAGGAAAAGAAAACATAACAATTTCTTACCTGGAGCACACATTTTGCAAGCCAGCTTGCACTTCCCTGACATGACTGAAGGGCTTTTAGGACAGTAGCCTCGCGAGGCCCATTTCTTGCAGTAAGCTATATCCTTGTCGAAGCAGAGACTGTCTGGGAAAGAACAAGTTCAACGGGTACAGGTAAGTTACATTTGTTTTGTTATGTTGCTTCTTACTGCAAACTTAATTACCGATCTGTACTGCTCTCTCGTCGTTTACTGATCGATGATAGAATACTAATTGTTCTCGATAGTGTCTAGCATATGCATTTATAGAAAATTTATAGATAGACCTGCCCTGCTTTACGTAATTATCCCCTGACACAACAATAGAAATGATTTTGAGGTGAAGTCATTACTCTTCAATTGCAAAGTTCTCTTACGATTGAGGTTGCTCTCACGCGGTCACATATAATTCAATAGACTGAGTGTGTCTGGAACCAAAGCCAAAACCAAGGTAGAACGTAGAACTAAAACCATAGTAATCATCGTAGCCAATCACAAACAACACAAACAATCCAGTAAACCAATCAGAATTCGAAGAATTTAGACGCCAAGGCCAAGGCCAAGACGCCATGGCTGTTTTCACATTAGAGGACTAACAAATCGTCTGATGTGCAAACGGGACGAACAAATTTTCGACGGACAAATCGTCTGATATTTGGCCGTCTGGAAAGAAGATTTTTCCCAGAAGACAACAACAACAACAACAACTTTATTAAACCAAATAATAAGACGAACAAGTCGACGGCAGTACGACATAAATTCACATCAGACGGTCAAATGTCAGTCCATTTGTCCGTCCAGACGATTTGTTCGTCCCTTAGTGCGAAAACAGCCAATCAGTGTTGGAATGTACTGGAGTCACGATTGATTTTGGTTTACTTCTGATTCGATGTAGCGTGATTGAGGCAAAACCAAATTAGTTTCGACGCTGAAATGGAAACCGCTCTAAGTACAGTTTGAGGCTTGGCCTGGTTCCAAACGAAAGGCACAGATAATACGCTAGATAAAGAGGCTTGAATTAAAAGAAAAAAAAGCGTTCAAGAAAGTCTTTACGGTCGCTAGATGCAATTAAGAGCAAAGTTCTGTCAAGCAAATGCTTTCAAATACACTCTTCCCGGTTTAACTGAGCACAGTTAACGGTTTCAGAAAAATCATATTCATGATATCATGAGTAATTGTCTTACCTTGCTTTGGCTTGTCATTGACTTTTCCTGGCTTTTTCTTTTTGTTGACAGGCTTGCCTTGACACAAGGAGCCAAGTATCGTCAACACAACTAAAATGGCCGTCGCTTTCATCGCCTCCCGCCTGATTAAGAAGAAAACATTAGTTCCTTAATCGTTCACCGTGTTATTTAAATAATCAAATGAGGTGCATTGCTACCTTAAGAAAACGAACCCTGCTAAAACTGACGGAATAGGAAATTTGTTTTCCTCTTCTACGTGCCAAACTAGGAACGAGGAAGCTGAGAATAAATATATGTCACTAGACAGCAAACATTATTATTTAGATCATAAAACGTTATTTGACAGATGACGAGAATGAAAAACCTTCGAAGACAGCCCCGCCGAAACGCCTAGCCGCTCGGAGCGATGTGAGAAGTATGTCTTCCCAGGTCAGGGAACGTGCAAAAAGAAATCGCTAAACCCTCTTAGTATAAATTTACCGTAGTCTATTGTGAATCCGTGAATTTGATTGGCTATATTACCGTTGACTATCTGCTGATAGTCAACAGTTACGCATCAGTGCACATCGCGCATCACGTTTAAACCTGATATAACATAATAAAACAGTTCTTTTCTACGCCTAACTTGACATTTTTTTTCTTTTTATGCAATGAGACTACGGTAAATTTATACTAAAACAATAAGACTACTCGCCCTCGTTTTCTACGAGCGATAGTCAACTCGGCTGCGCCTCGTTGACTATCTGCTCGAAGAAAACTCGGGCTCGTAGTCTAATTGTTAAATAGCATTACTTAATCGACATTTCGAGCAGTCACTCGGGTCCCAACATGACTCCATCTTGCAATGTGCAAAAAAGGTTCAGGACACAAATAACTTTGTTTAAGATGCCAGGAATAAGGAAATTATGAGAGGATATTTATTATTCTCTAAAAGTGTATAATCATATGTTTAACTGTAGCAACGGAACCAAAACTACAAATATTCGGTGTTCATCAAGGAATTAACTTGACGCTAGTTTTTGTTTTCGAAATTTTAAGAGCGGGAAATGTTCACAGGCCCAGTGAAATATTTGAGTAACTCGATCACTTTCCACCATTTTTACAGGTAGGGTCACGCCTACCGATTAAGTAACTAATTTTTCTCGTTTTCGCAAAGCTAAATTTTAAAGGAACTGAAAAAAGTAAATTTTAAGACATACTTCTCTTCGCAATTACAGCGCCTTATTCGAAAGTTTAGCTAAATAAATCTAAAACTCTGTTCACGAGACGGTGGCATTCTTCAGTCGGTTCGAATTACTCATATGACCTTGACCATCAGGGAAGGAATATCTCAACACTGTTGCAGATTTTTTCTTTAGTACTATTGATCAAATTATTATTTTGTCTAACGTACGTATATATTTATATCTCAAGTACAAACCTCACCTAAAAGCCACTTGAAAAGATATTAATTTACCGTTGAGGCGTTTCGTCTGTTTTGAAGACCAAGGGTAGTAATGTAATGATTTTTCACTCTTCACTAGATCAATGACCTGATACAAACGTCATCGATAGTTTAATGAAAGGCTAATTCTAGAAATATTTTCTTCTAACACCCTTGTACACACGTCAGAAACATTTTACTGCCAATTCTTAGGGAGCCTCTTTTTTTTCGTTAACAGACATCATAATTTCTATTTTTTGAATAGATTTTATGAATTGTAGGATTGTCTTCAGAAATCAAGTTGCTTCAATCGAAGCCTTTTATGACGAGCGAATAAACACTTGCTAACGTCAATTTTGGGTTAAAATATTAAGAAATAACAATGGTAGCATTTACAGTTTGGACTCCAGTGGGTTAAGCTTACTGAAAACTCAGGCAAGAAACAGGGGGCGGAGCTGAAAACCCCTTTTGTTAATTTACGTTGAGAAAGGTCTTGAAACGGTAGCTTGATTCTTGTGTGTTAATCTGTTTGTTTCGATTTGGCGGTTAAGAATTTGTTTGTTTATTTGTTTGCTTGTTACCTTGCCTTCTTGGAATAACAACATTGATTCCATATGTTGTCAGTTTCACTGGAGTTATATTGTTTTTAATAGCCTACTGGCACAGCAAACCGGAAATACTCTCGAGCGCTGCTTACTTATTCTCCGATTTATTCCATTGTCCGTTAGTTTGATCGCTCTTCCAATTGCAGTGAATAAGCAATTAAAGACTTCCATTTCTTCCATTTTTTTGCCGTTTGGAATGACAATAGCATGTCACGCTCGTTAAGATGGTGTGCCAGTGACCTGACTGTCCGCTGAATGTGCTTCGCGTGACCTCATGAAGGAAGTTAAAGTCGATTTCGTATTTTTTTTTTCGATTCAAAACAATTTGATGAGGTCTTCGAATTGGAGCTTATAATGTGATGTTTAGATGAGTTACACAAAGATACACAAAAAGGACGCTGATTTCGTAATTCTTTTCGATTCAAGATAATATAAAAGTTGGAGCTTAAAAGATAATGTTTCTTTTTAAAAAATCATAAAGAAGATAGTCAAAGTGGAATATGTGACATTCCATGTGCGAAATCATTTGTTTTGTATCACTCTAGTGAGGATATCAACCTTGAATTTACTTCCTAGTTATCTCTCTAACTGTTGTCCTAGCCATTCTTTTCACATGGCAGTCAACAGAACAATTTCATGAAAGACCGGCTTAATCTGCTGAACGACTAACATGGTAACCTAGCCTTACTTTTAATTCGAATCTCACCCGCCATCTTTAAGGCTCTCACTTACTTAAGCCATACTCCGTATCTTTCTATGACCGAAAACCGACATCGAAATCAGAGATTGCAAGATGAGACTTTTAACAGAAAGAAACTAAATAAAAGCAATTCTTTTCGGTGACAAATCTGTCGAATCAATTCAATGAACAGAATAACTTCAATCACATCCAAAGACGTAGCATAGCCCATAGTGCTTTCGTATTTCCCGGATGTTTTAACTCTCTTTTTTTTTTAACGCAGACCTTGTAACACATTTGTCTCGCCAGATTAGTCATGCTTGCCGAACACCTTATGATTTCAAAGATACTGTTGTCAATGACCTACCTGAATTATGCGCGGCTGAGACCAAAACAAACTTCTCGTGGTCAAAACACTACCGAGGCGAAACTCTCTGAACTTAGGATGCAACTACCCGTTGGGACATATGACTGGTAAATAATTAAACAAGAACAAAAGGCCACAAGCAAATTCCTCAGGGATCAGTAAGTTTTGTCGAAGTTCATTGCATCGAAAGCAGGTCGGATACCACGATTTGATTGCTTCCTTGAGTTCCCAGTGAGGGTAACCATCAGAAGAGTATCTGGTCTGGAAAGCAGTAACAAGTAGGCATCAAAGTTAGGGGTTTTTTTGTGAAGTAGAATATCATTTTCACACCTTACCTGAGGTTCAAGTTATGCCGTGACGCCATGTTCATGCGATGGAGGTAATGACAAGGAATTGTAATGTCAATTATCGTAAACAATGACCTTCAAACATCTAATTTACTGCCACCAGCAGTCCAAACAGCAAGAGACTCCTGCTCGCGCGAAACTTTCTCCGGTTTAAAAGCAGAGCGGCGGTCGTTTTTGGATAAAACTATGATTTCAATTTTTTTTTTCTTTTTTTTCTTTTTTTTCTTCAGTTCTTGAAGCTGGACACAGATGACAATTCACAGAGTTAAAGATCTCCCAATCCATGATTGCACGATAAGATATGTATGAGATGAATCTAACCTGCTCCATATAAACACATAACTCCATATACACAGCCTGCCTAGCGCTATCACAGTGAACTAATATGTGGCTTTAATGTCGGAATTCGAGCTTCTAAACGCACTTTTGCGTTGAAGACTTCACTGTTTTTTTCTCTTAAATAGCCTGGTCTCAAAGATTTATAATGTTTTCAATTTAAAATTTACTTTGACTAAAAGTAGAAATTTTTTGTCACTTGAGGAACAAAATCGGTGCCCCATTATTTCCATCGGAAAACTATAACGGTTGATAAAAATGATCTTTAATTCCACTACCGCTGTCAATGGGTCATGGGGAATGCCATGGCTGACTTTTTGTTCACGGCGAGTTTTTTTGAATACTCGAGATTGCTCGGAAATCGGATTTTTGCGGAATATTAGGGGAGTCACAACGTCATAATTAGCCCTTCTAAAATCTGTTAGTTGGCAGGCTGTGAAGAAAAGTTGTTTTTTCTGGAATGTTCACTCGTTTCAGCTTGCCTAGGATGGACACTTAAATCAATTTCTTTTTTTCAACTTTATTTTGGTTATATTAAGAAAAACAAGTATTCTCTACTTGCACAAATCCCATAATACACCTCTTTTGCCCCCCCAAAAATTTGCATAGGCATTGTTTTAGATTACTCTTGGGACATGTTCATGTCCCAGGAGAAATTGCAAACAATGAGTATGCAAAATTTTGGGGGGGGGTTAAAGAGGTGCATTATGGTATTGTGCAAGTAGTGAATGGCGAATCTGAAACCTCGCATTCTTAAACAAGACTGAACTGCACATGCGTGCATTAGGTCAACAAATTTGTACTTAAAACTCGCACAAGAATCACAATGTGTGAAAATCAAACTTTATTGTTTTGAAATGTAGGGATTCATACTTGGGACAAGAATAAACTTAAATTATTTTTGCCTTCGACAACCTAAGCTTTGCGCAGAATATAATATTGTATTATGTCTTTAACTTACACAAAGCAGAAATTTTTTAAAAGACGGACATCTCTAACTCTTTAATGGTATATGTATTTTTAATACTATTAACTGTTTTATTTTTCTAAAACATCTTGTTGAAAATGGCGGCTGATGTTAGTTTTAACTGAACATTCACTTGCATTTTTTTCATTTTCCGTTTTTTTTTTTACTGAATTTTTCTTCTTTCTGGATAAGTGTCTACGATGACCAATTAGAGTTTAACTCTCAGAAATGGTTTAGAACCCCGAGAAAAAAGCTGTTAAGTCAAAAGCCTACAAACCCTTAGATACAAAAGCATTTAACGTAAACGTACTGTGGTCGGTACTCTATAGCTAAATTACAATGTTTATAGAGAAAACAAATGAGCCTTATCTGTTTTCCTTTATCATGTGGTTCCTCTATAACGGTCTAATTGGAATTTGGAGATGTTGGTTTTTGTGGAGGGAGAAAAGCGACAACAACAAACTCAACCCACGTATGGCATCCGGCTAGTCCAGTCCCTGAACTCTCCTTTCTTCCCGCCCCACATAAGGGTTGAACCCGGGCGGGCGAAAGAAGAGTCCAGGATAACTTGCATGCGCATGCTCAGAACGCCGCCATTTTTTCCCCCCAAATCGGGGGAAAAACCATTTTTGGAAGAATTTTTCAGATTTGGCTTGTGGCGCGAGTTTTTGAATGATAATATGCAAGCAACAATTTCCGCATTCAGATTGATTAAAAACATGTCAATTAATTCCAAATCAGTGGAATTTCAACAGTGCCACGCTAAACCACATTCGATTTGTTTTTTTTTTTATCACAATATCAAAGAAAACAAAAGAAATCTTTGCCAAGATTTGTTGACAATTGAAAACACCGACTCGGACTTGAAAGTGCACGCGCTGCATTATGCAAATGAGCTACTTGTACGCGTCAGACTTTCCCTTCAAAATCTTTTGGAAAATCGCTCAACATACAGAAACAATACGAAAAAAAATGTTTGGGAAAAGAGTAACGACAGGCCACGATAAATCATATTTCGAGTTTTACGTTTTTATGTTTTTTTTACGACAATATCAACGTGAAAGAAAATGTTTTCTTTCAGAGCGCGAGCTGAAAAAGGCATTGCGCGACACATTGACACGAGCGGCGTGGTTGGAACCTAGTAATTTTTGATTGGCTCGTTCTGAGCATGCGCATGCAAGTTATCCTGGACTCTTCTTTCGCCCGCCCGGGTTCAGCCCCTATATGGGGCGGGAAGAAAGGAGAGTTCAGGAACTGGACTAGGCATCCGGCAGGATCGAACCTGGGCCACATTTGTGGGAGGCGAGCGATTCCACCACTGCGCCATTCCTGGTCCCCACCGTCATAGCGATCATGTTGCTGTTTCCACACAACAAGATGATTTTTCGTCAGGACGGAACTCGTTTCTCGGAGACGAACATTACCAACGATATGTCATGTAAAAACTCTCTAAATCGGGACCATTCCTGAATACATACATATCGGGAGCAGGGATGGCGCAGTGATGAGAGCACTCGCCTCACACCAATATGCCCCGGGTTCGATTCCCGGACCCTGCGTCATATGTGGGCTGAGTTTGTTGTTGGTTCTCGTCACTGCTCCGAGGGTTTTTCTCCGGGTTCTCTGGTTTTCCTCCCTCCACAAAAATCAACACTTCTAAACTCCAATTCGACCTGGAAACAGTGGATGAAGAGCCACTTCGAGGAAATGCCACTACAAATTCCCGTTATTAATATTCTTATTCTTATTTTTATTCTTATACTTGTACATATGGACATTTAAACGAAAAGGCAATAATACGAAAAATACTCCAATAAAGATGCAATAAATATAAAAGCTGAACGGCCAAGCGTTTCTTTGAATTGGACCGATGAATTGTTTTAAAAGGCCTAGAAACGAGGCGAAAGCTTTAATTCAAAGGAAGATCGCGTTGTTTGTATTTCAAGCCGCTGATAACCGGAATAACAGCTATTTAGCTACATTGTATTATTGAGATTTATTTCAGTCTCTTAATTTTGCAACAATATTGTCATATTCGCTACTTTTCTTCAGCTCATTACAGAAGCCGCTCTCTAACCTTTATCAGATGCTCTACTTGTCTTTTTTTTGTACTTCACTGCAGCTGATCCGCTCTCCTCTTTCAAACGTGTTAGAAGTTTTTTCTTCTTACTATAAGTTTTCTCTGAAATCATTAAATCGTCATTCGTGTTCTTTCCTTTTCTCGTATTTTCATTGTCCTTTGCTTTACCTCCGTCGGCAGCTTTCGTCTTCCAGCGAAAGTTGACCTTTTCAGCTGTTCCCTTATTAACTGCTTCCTTCGAGTTACTTGTCTTTTCGAGGATAGTACTGCCTTTAGCCGGGTTTGTTTCTTTCTGTTTTTTCATTGGTCCAACTGTTCCGAACTGGGGCTGTTGAATGACAGGCTGATAGCTCTGTCCTGCGTGGAGTATTTAAGGTAATAATTAAGGTAATCTTCGACAGCAGTCGAGTCTCTCAGCTACTGGATAATCGTGTCAAGTTCATAAACTAAGACACCAATATTTAGACTTATTAGTCAACAGAGGGCATTGCAGTTGGCAGAGCTCTGTCCCGAAGGACAACGCAGATGTGCTCTTAACTTCAGTTAATCTTGACTAGCCCTGCCACATCCTTGCCAGACAAAGTTGGTTTTGATCTGGAGCGAACTGTGCCTGCTGCAAGTTGCTTGCGTTAAAAGGTCTTAAAACCTCTTAGTTGCACTTTGATACCACCTGCTTTCTTCGACCGTTTTAATCCCCTTCTCAGGTGCAGCGAGCTGGTGTATATATTACTCTAACTTGTAAAGCAATTGCTCAACTACTTTGAAACAGACACAACAAAGATAACTTTTAAATGCTCTGATACGCCATACAAAAGAAACAGATACTACCCCTTCCTGTACATGAAAAAGCGGCATCCGTAAATCGCATCATACAAACCTGGGTTTACTTGGGGCTGATAGGACGTCTGGGGTGCTTGCAGCTGACCAGTAGGATATTGCACCTGATTTGGTTGCTGTACAGCCTGTTGTTGTGTGTTAAGAGGCTGCCCTTGAGGTACTGTAGGCTGCGTCTGAGGTTGTAACTGATTAGCTTGAATTACTGGAGTCACTTGAGGAGCTGTTGTTTGAATTTGAGGCTGAGCGGTTTGCGATACTGAGGTCAATTGAGGGGTTGCCTGCTGAATCATTGGCTGACCTTGTAAAGGTTGGGGTACCGCATTCATCTGAGGAAGTGTTGGTTGAATCTGAGGTTGACCTTGGGACGTTTGCATTGCTGGGTTCACCTGAGATGTTCCTTGCTGAATCTGAAGCTGAAGTTGTGAAGGTTGCGTCAATGAGGTTACTTGAGGAGCTGGTTGTGTTGTTGTTTGGGACTGGCTTGGAATTACTAGCTGCTGCACCTGCGGTTGCAGCAGTGAGGTCTGAACAGCAGTACCTGCCTGAGGTCCTACTTGAGGCGACACTTGAGGTTGATTTGGCAAGACTTGTTGCTGAACTGGCTGTTGTGGTTGTTGAACCACACTCCCAGCTTGTTGCCGCGGGGGTTGAACTGCTACTTGAGGTTGATATAGGTTTTGTGGGGGAGGTATCGTGCCTGGTCCGGCTTGCGGTTGAAGGTATCGACTACATGTGTGAGGACATATACTCTGCCATTCCAGGTCGCCTTGGCAAAGAGCCTGTTTAGGATTACACTCACTTGATAGGTCCATAACGGGATCACCTATACATGTGGAATAAATCCAGTGCATTCATTTATTCAAAAGGAAAGAAAAATTGGAGTGCCTCAATCATATAATCGGTCAAATATCTTCAAACAATATTCGAATTCCCCCTACGGCAACGTTGCATTGGAACGAAAACAGGGTGTGAAACGTGTAATGGGGACCGGACACGATGGACTAGCATCCCAACCAGAGGAGTAGAAATAAAACTTATTTGTCGTCAGCTTTTTGACAACGAGGTCCAACTGTGTTTGGTGAGATTGATTTATGGGGGGAGTATTTACAGCTTTATGCTGACAATTTTTTCTAGATTTTGATAAGTGGCCTCTTACAAGGGACTGGCGGCTTACAGGAGTATGAGGGTAACGACAACATAACTGATACCAAAAGGAACTGCATTGTGTTACATACCTGGAGTACACATCGCACAAGTCAGCTTGCAGTTTTCTGTCATGTACTTGTGTTCTGACACACAGCCGCCGTCTTTTGCCAATGCTTCACAACCTACCTCTTTGTTGTCACAGATAAATTCTGAATCGAAAATGACATCAAAAAATACGTCCTTTCAAAATTTTCAGCATTTCAGTAAGCAGGTTTCATTTATGTACAAGACGCTATCAAGATTTTCTCATTTTCATAAATGGATCCGTTCGAATGGAGTTGTTGAGGAGACCAGTAATGCTAACGACGGGAAGAACAGTGGTGACAAAGAAAACCCAAAGCAGCCAAAAAAACGAAAAAGCACAACGGACACACAAGAGGTGAGTTTGTTTTAATCATCTTACTTTAAAAAAGTGGTTATTTCAAAGTATTTAGCGTTGAAAACCAACGGTATTTTATTCCCCATACAACATCTAATAAAGCGCTCAAATTCTCAAGATTAAAGGCCACGTTCCAGTCGCACAGCCATGACGCCTATATGAATAAATAGATAATTGATTTCTCGCTTTCTCTAAACGTGAGCTAGGGACGCCTGTGGTTTAAGTCATTAATTAAGGTTGCACTGTTCTGTTGCATAGCAACAAATTTGACCATCAATCGCATCTATCTTAAAAACTAAGCCTGTACGTATTATGTTATGAAAAGAACAATTACGTGTTTACCAATAGTTGGACAGTTTTTTACATCATGATTGTACATCAAGTGATAAAGAGTAGCTATAACAACCCATTAAAATATAAGTCCTGGAAACTGTTTGGAACCACCTTAATTGGTTCAATTTCAATTTCGCTTGCCCATTGATTAACTTAAAGGATATAAATTGAATGTCACAAAATGTTTAATGGCGAATGCTAAGTAAACTGGATTTGGAATTTCTTTGGAATCGGGGTTTTTTGGCTAGAAATTTTGAGAATTGTCGGGAACATCGTCAGAACAGTTTTCTTATTTAATGAAACCCCTAGCTATACTGACGTTGGAATCATATAAACCCTGTGTAACTAGTACCTCTGCAGGTGTGGGGGCAAATGGTGACCCATTCTTTTAACAGGCAAAGGGTTTCCTGACGTTTGTCCAATTCTACACCACATTTGCTTGACAAGTCAGTCACTGGATCACCTAGTAACAGATTAGGCACAAAATTAGTTAGTCGTAAAGAGCCTTGAATCAGATAAATTTATGCATTGTCATCTTTCGGATTTCTTTCCGAAAAACAAAGCATTCATCGCCACCATTTTGAAGTGGGAGGGACAAAGAAGTTACTCGAAGAGGGGCAAGGTGCGCATCGGGAAATGGGTTTAGTCCCTTTTGATAGGCTTATAGCTATTGGGATGTGTCACTGGATGGTGTCGCAATCTCACGACTGGGTTGACTATAACGGGTTGCATTTTCAATATAGGTTAAAAGAATGGGCTTGCACATTTTCTGGATTTTGGGGTAAGAAACGTCTATCAAGTCGGGTTTTATTATGGAAGGATTCGCGATAAGTAATTTATAATAACATTCCGTTCTTGAAATTGCAACTTTAAAAACATTAACCAGTTGCACCATAGTTCAGAAAAAGTTCACCTAAACTTCCGTGCTAATGTACCGTTATTCTGCGACTAATCTGGAATCTAAAATTTACCACAGAAGACTACAATGGGAACAGAGTTTGAGCGGCTAGTGGCAAATTACAGTAAAGTAAGTCCCCTCCAGGGTGACGCAGTTGTAAGAATCAAATTATGTACAAGACTAATTGCTAACTAAATGTTTGAATAAAAATTACAACAGACGATCAATAGTACACTACTGACGGTTTTCAGTGCATATGAAAGGGAAAGTGAAATTATATCGATTTCTTAAAAACTCGATAATGGAATTCGAAAAAAAGTTGCTGGGTGTTGTTTTAAAACTGCAAAAAATCTAGCAGTTTTCGTGTATCGAGGACATCATTCAAGTCGGAGGTGGGAAGGGGATCTGACCTGGTACACACATCTTGCATGTTAGCATGCAGTAGTTGCTCATAAATTGAGATCGTGTTCCACAGTAGAATTCGAAATTTTCACAACGTTCTTTCTCGACGTCAAAGCACGTCTCCTTATCTGTCGAGGGAGAGAAAAAAACCAGAGTTAGTAGCTTGACACTGTAAGTAGCCTGTAGCCAGCTTTTTCGAACAAGTAACATAAGTTTTTGGCTGAAGTCATTAAACGTTGCGTTTGGAGTCGGCATATAAATATCTTTTTATAATCTCTAAGATCAGCTAGAAAAATAAAACCACGGAGGATTAAATGATGGCAAGAGATATTGGTATTCTAGTACGACCATACAACCACTGCAATGCTAGCCTCCTCCAGGCGTTCAGTTGAACGCCTGGAGGAGGCTACTGCAATGTTTAAAGTGGAAAAGATTCTTTTCTATTGTTAGTTCGGTTCAATCCCCACCATCAAGAGATATTGACAAAAGAGGGTTACACATAGCAAGAAATAGAATCAGAATTCAATACAAAAGTGAAAAAGGTTCATTTGTAATGAATTTTCTTCATTGCAGCTGTAAAGTTGTCGGTTTTATAATAAGCAGCTTTTCCGGGGGCTAATAATTAGTCCGCTGACCAACCCCCAATTATACATCTTATAAGGTATGAGAAAGGAAAGTATCTGGTCAACTTGACATAAGCGTGAGACAGTGGACAGAACACCAGCCCGGTTTTCGGGAGGTCATGGGTTCAATTCCTGTCGGGGACTCAGATTTTTTCTTTGTTCCACGCTCGTGTCATGTTGATCAGTTCTCTATTCACATTTCATTACCGAGCTTAAACTTCACCATCTCTATTAGCTTAACAAGCTTAAGGTACTTCGGGAATGGCTTATTGGTGATCACCGACATTTTGAGCTGAATGTAAAAGTGTGCGTTTCGAGGGCCATTCTTTTTTATCAGTATAGAAGTTACCGCGTTTCTCATCTTTTGACGATTGAGGCTTCCAGGATCGTGGTTATGACGTCTCTAGTATTGGGAAGCCCTATCATTCTTTGAAAAACACAGTCATTAATCAATTCTGATTTTAGAAATTTCTGTTTTGCTCTTCTTTTTCTCTACCCTATCCAGTTTCACAAATAGGTTGGGATGAACGTTAAGAATAGATCCCAAAAAGCAGTGGGACATCATGAGACATCATTTGGCCAATCGCACGACAGGAAACTATCTCGTGGATTAAAGTTGTTGCCATTATGAAGAAATCTACCTCAAACCACAGTTGCCGGTAATGTCAAGAGCTACCTTCCATTGATGGTTGTACTTACAGTCTTTAGAGGCCAGCGAACTTGGCGCTGTCTTTCTCGTCTTCGTTGATTTGCCACGGGACAATGAGATCAGAATAGCAATTGAAAGGAAAAGATATGTCTTGAAAGGTTGAATCATCCCTCTGTAAAAAAGTCCGGTGGCATGGTGGTCAAGTTTCACAGTCAATGTAAAAATTCTTCCAAATGTAGTGATAAATTGTGCCTTAAATTTACATAGTTTCTAAGTAGAAAAATTGTGAAATCGAGTTATCAAAACGTGCACAAGCGCAGTGGCTTTGTGCAAGTGTCTTTCTCGAGCCAACAGAGCAAATGGGCACTGGTAGACTTTGTGAATGGTGTTAATCCCACACTGAAAAGGATTAGCTTTCCATGGCGGGGTATAAAGATTAGAAAAACCATGTCGTTGACACGGCTTATAACAGCGCCGAAAGTTTTGGAACTCACAAACATCCCTCTGACCATTTGGCATTTCACGCTGTTTACAAACCAAAACGATCTAGAATCACTTGCATTTAGTGTTATTTTTCTGGTAGTCAGTTTTACACGAACAATAAATCTCCGCACACAAACAAAAGCTTTTACTTCTATTAAAAAAAAAATTAAATAGTAAAGGTAACTCATGCATGGTAAACTGAACGATTATCTGAGCAATTGCTTCTGAATCATTGTTCTGTTAAGGAATGGAAGACTTTTTCATACCCCTGTCAGGGATCGTTTCGTTTCAGTGGCGTCGCGACATTTTGACATAGTTACCCGTATTTACTTTGAAGTACACGTCCTCTTCGGCTTTAAATACAAGCACCTGTAATCAAACCGCTCCTTACGGACGCCTATAACTTAGTCCCAGCGAAACCAGAAATCATCTAGTCTCTTCCTCCATAATACAACCACCTCCATGACAAGAACAATCAGATCTGCTACTTTGGTGTCCCTATCAGAGAGTTTCTTCGACGGTAAAACTGTACGATATTAAGTTTCAAGCTATTCAACCAGAGAATTTGAACTACCCCCGGGTCCCAGACCCAGGAGTAATATCCGTACACTTTGGAGTAATGTCTGTTGAAGGATGATGTTGATCAGTTCCAAGCTCGAACTGAACTGGCCATGAAAAAGTTAAGTATCTACACCCAGTTACCACTGAGTAACGTCTAGAACGCTTAAAAACTGTTATTAGGAGAAATGTGACGTTTTAATTGATCGAAGCTGGTGCTAAAATTTGGTTTAAGATGGTCTCAGCTAAAGCTCTTATAAGACTAGCGTTTTTAAACTAGGAGAACTGAGCGAGTCTTCCCATCATTTCATCATTGAGGCGGCCCTAAGAAGTGAAATTGGCCATCAATACAGTTTACACTACAACTCATCGGGATTTCCCGCAACATACAAGTCAATAAAACGATTCAATATTGCATTGTATATTCCTAGACTTTGAAAAGATGTGGTTACTTTCTGGTGTATACAGAGAAATCCTGTAAGGAGTCGTACTTTATATGCTTAATTTTGACATCAAGATGGATCAGCCTCTTGCACATAGCCACTGCTTCACGCTTGGCAAGATGGAAAAGAAACTTAACAGACTTAATCTCCACGCAAACAGTGGAAATGAATAACAGAGAACACAATCTTCGAAAAAGAGGATTTTCTTTTCCACCAGAAATGCAGTAAAATCGAGGTTCACTTCATTTTACATTCTTCCATTTTACTGACATAATTTGGTTTTCCAGCCATTCGAACGATCAACAAAACCGCTTTCATCTCTTTGTTTAGACTTAGCTTCAAGCAACTTTAAGCGGTTTAAGCGGTAAAAGATCCCAACTAACCCTGTGATGTTGTTTGTTTTGTCGCTAAAAAGTTACCGAAACATATTGCTCGCGAAACATATTGCCTGAATCTACAAACCTGAATTCATGTATAGACGATATCATCGAGTTCCAGACATCCTTGCCCTATTTATCTAACATTTTAGGCTTGAAATCTCTTTTACTTAATTTTTTATCGCCTTCACCTCGACCACCGGTATGTGGTCCTCATAGCAAACTGTGACCTGTCAGGAAACACTGGAAAGAAAGGCGTATCACAGGTTACCCTCTGGAATTGCTGCCAAGTTTAATTATCCAATTTCTATAATTTTATTTAAGCTCCTTCCCGCTTGATTCCTGAAAATGTTTCTACGACAGAAAAGTACAAGAAATTAGATGAAAATCTGAATGCCAGAAACACTTAATTGACCGGCTAATTTGTAAGGTCAATTAATTGTCGGAGCGAATTTAGAAACGTGACAATTCGTCTATTTGAGTATACAACTTCGAGCATGCGCAAAGCTCCCTCGCGGATCAAATGTTGCAATCTCGTTCCCAACGAGGGCAATCTTTTTGCTTGGAAGTTGATGCTGAAGTTAGTGACCCTCTGTCCGCATGCTCAAAAACTGTCATTGAACTTGAGTGCGTGCGCGCTATGAAGCGGAACCAAGGTTTTCTGGTTCTGGTTGCTGAATAGAGCATATGCACGTGACGTCATGCCACCTTGGAATCCCAAAACAATGAAACGGCGGCCATGTTAGTGAATCAAACCAATGGTTGTGACTAGAATAAATATTCCAAAAATATGGTGAGACACTTAAACTGTTTGTGGACATAAAATACCAACCGATCTTAGTTAAGTCTTACCAAAGGTTTACCAAGTTTAATTATGGTGTAACCAGAACAATTTACGAAAGCTAACCATTTCTTAGACCTAATCACTAGAGAACAATGCTTAACCCAGCAGTTATTCTCTGCCTAAATAGTGTGTCGTTTATCTGCTTGTACCTGTTTATGTGTCACGAAGTGTCTCACCATATTTTGGAGTATCCATTCTAGCAATAACCCCAAACCAATCCTGTGGGAGTTCCACTCTTTTCTTATGTTAACACTTTCTTTTGTTTCAATAAATTTGCATGGCAGCTGCTTGGCACGTGAGTACATCTCCGAATATTTATATTATAAACCTAACGAGTAATAGCTAATGATGCTGCTAGCAAAAGTGAAAACCACTGATGAGAAGATTAAGCGACATTAACACTCAGGTGGCTAGGAGCAAAGAGAGGACTCCCTTTGGCGAAACACCTTTATGTAGAAATCTGATTTGATCCATGAAGCCAATTGTTCTCCGCCAACCAGATGTCCTTAACAATGACCTTTTCTCGTCTTACGTAAACCTAATTATGTATGCTGAATAATTGGTGGCTTACAGGGGAAGTATCATGAGGAGTCTTTTAAAGTGCACCTAACCCGAAAATATTTTTCCCTTAAATAACTCTTTGCACCTGTTCGAAACGCATTGTACCTTTTTGCCCCTTTTTAGGCCTAATCTTGACTTTTTACAGGCTGTAGAAGTTACGAAATCTGGCCATCATCTGTTCCACGACCGAGCAAGTAAGGGGTATGGGTCTATTCCTGGGTTGATGTCACAAACTTCTTTGCATGCATGTTTACAAAGACTTAATACGATGCAAATCAGTCTGTGACGTCAACCCAGGAATAGACCCATGCCTCACACTAGCTCGGTCGTGCAACAGGTGATGGGTAGATTTCCAACTTTTACAGCCTATAAAAAAGTCCAGATTTAGTTTAAAAAGGTGCCGTGCGTTTCGGACCGGTGCAAAGATTTATTTAAGCGAAAAAAATATTTTGGGGTTAGGTGCACTTTAAGTTTTTGTGCAAAAAATATGCTAGAATCATAAAAAAGTGCACTGAATGGTCAACAAAATAATCTTTAAAGGATAATAAGACATAAATTCAATCTCTAAGAGATCAATGATTTTTAGTGATTTTCCTTTAAGTAACATTGTCAAACTTAAAAATGTCGGCCCGACGTTATAAAATTTTAGACCACTTTTTTCCTACTTGTCCGTAGCCACAACAGCTGTAAACAACTTTGGTGACCAGTGCGGTGCGTTTTAGATTTATAGCAACACGTTCACTGGATTTTCAAGTACCACTAAATCTTGGTGAGACAGCTCCTTTACATAAAAATAGGTCCGCAATGCATACATGTGTGGCTTAGGAGTCCACTTGCTTGTAACATGTAATTGAAGTAAAACTGAAGGGAAGATCATGAGTTGGAAGAAGGTGGTGATAAGTCAATTGTAACATTTGGATTAAATTGGCCATAACTTACATTGAAAACGTTATTCTGGACAATGGAAGAAGTACCTGTCTGGATATTTCGGTCAGAGAGAAAGTTAGTTAGTTAGACCATTGGGTTCCTCGTGGAACAAAGGGCGGACACTGTACTGCGCCAGCGGACTCTGTTTGCGGCTGTTCTTTTTGCCGTGTTCCAGGTGATGTTGGCTTGTTTGAGCTCCTCTTCTACTGACCTCCTCCAGGTTTTTACTGGTCTTCCCACCTTCCTTTTGCCTTGCGGATTCCACTCCAAGGCCTGTCTGGTTGTGTCAGATGTTGGCTTCCGCAAAGTGTGTCCGATCCAATTCCATTTGCGCCTTGCGATCTCTTCTGGAGCACATTCTTGCCTTGTTCGTGTCCAAAGTTCCCTCTTGCTGATTTTTTCTGGCCAGTATATCTTTAGGATCTTTCTCAGACATTTATTAATGAAGGTTTGTAGCTTGTTGGATATTGATCTTGTGACTCTCCAGGTCTCGGAACCATAAAGGAGAACTGACTTCACATTGGTAGTAAAGATTCTTAGCTTCGTTTTAGTGGATATTGATGTAGAGTTCCACACTGGTCCTAGGGTGTTAAAGGCCTGCCTTGCTTTGCCTATCCTGCTTTTTACATTCTCATCCGCTCCTCCGTCTGATGTCACGACGCTCCCTAAATAGGTAAAAATATGAACATCCTCCAATTCTTCATCTCTCAGCTTGATCTTCTCCAGCCGTTTGCTATTAGCTCTCATAACTTTGGTCTTTTCTTTGCTGATCCTGAGGCCGGTTTTCTCTGCAGCTAATGCAAGGTGCTCGGTCTTGATTTGCATATGTTGCAGATTCTGGGGTAGAAGACATATGTCATCTGCAAAGTCCAGGTCATGGAGTTGAGTTGTTAGTGTCCATTGTATATCTGTTTTTCCCTGACTCTCTACCTCTCTCATAATCCAGTCAACAACCATTATGAAGATCATTGGTGACAGCAAGCAGCCTTGTCGGACTCCCGTGTTCATTTCAAATGGCTCTGACAGATTCCTGTTGTGGATAACTTGACAGGACGAGGCTTCATAAAGCTCCTGGATCAGTTTGATAAATTTTGGTGGAACTCCATAGTGACCCATAAGTTGCCAGATGACGTTCCTGTCAACACTATCGAAAGCTTTTTCGAAGTCGATAAAGTTCATGTATAATGGAGTCTTCCATTCTGTAGATTGTTCGATTATTATCCTCAGGGCTGCAATGTGATCGGTGCAAGATTTGTCTTTCCTAAACCCTGCCTGCTCACAACTCAATTTGCGGTCTAGGGCATGTTTCAGCCTCTCAAGAATAATTCGGCAGAAAACCTTGCTGGGGACTAAGAGGAGCATGATTTCTCTCCAATTCTTGCAGAGCCCCAGATCCCCTTTTTTGGGCAGCTTGACAAGATAACCATTCTTCCATTCAGTTGGAACCCTCTCTGTCTCCCAGATCTGAAGAAAAAGCGGGTGTAGCATGGCTGTTGTAGTTTTTGGGTCTACTTTGAGAGCTTCATGGGGGATACCATCTGGACCTGCTGCTTTCCCATTCTGTAACTGCTTCAACGCTCGCTCAATTTCTGCTTTAGATGGTGGGTTAACAGTAACATTGAGTAAGCGCTCTCCAGTAGCAGTGATGTTTGGCATTTCTGTGGGAGGTGGTCTATTCAATATGTCTCGGAAATGCTCCACCCACCTCGTTCTTTGTTTGTGTTCTTCAGTGATGATAACGCCGTCCTTGTTCTTAACTGGCTCTGGCGGTCTGCTTCTCTTACCCGACATTATTCTCGTTATGTCGTAAAGCCTTTTCATATTTCGCTGTCCTGCTGCACTTTCTGCTTCTGTGGCGAGAAAGAGAGAGAAAGTATGGATTGACAATATCTGTCCAGAAATATGATGGTCAATAAAAAAGTTCAGAATTGTGTGCATGAAAAGTAAGTGACAGGGTGAGCTCATACACTTTTTCAGGCGAGGACTTTTCAAAGATTTTCCAGGACCCTACTATGCAAAACGTTTGTGTTGAAAGCTATGTTTTGGGCATAAACACATGCACATGCAGAGACGCCAGACAACGAGAGCTTGAAAACACGTGCAATCCAGACATTCACCGTGCATTAGCTCATTGGCTCAATGAACATGCGTGAAAGTAACAAGAGAACAATGGGAACAAAAAAACAAGCGTTTTCACTGAATTTTTCACACATTCTGTAAGCATTTGAAGAACTCTATTTTCTGTATACCTGAACATCTGTTTTTATTTACTTTAAAATTTGTGAGCGTTGATATTTTCGATTTTGATCAATAAACAAATCAAGGACATTCAAGAACCAAAACCACTTTCAAGTACTTTCAGAGCCTTTAAATCTGACTCCTGAAATTCAGGGGTTTTCAAGACGCATATTAACCCTGATTTGAAAATATTAGAGTAAACTAGATGTTATTACTCGATTTGTTGAAATTTACTACTTTTTGATTTGCAATATCACCGTAATGAACATAGACTAGTCTATTGTCATTCTCTGGCTTTTAAATATTTTGCAACAGTACGGTTGGAAAGTCTAAGGTTTTCAGCAGTGATGACATTGTGTTTACCACAACTGGTTACAACAAGAGCAAATAAAATTTTCTGATTTCACCAGTAATGGTTGAGCTATATGCATTTTTCTTATTCTGATATTGAGGTTGGTTGAACAGTCTCTACATTCTGCAAATTCATTTGCATTTTTTTGTCTTTGAAACTGAGATTGGGTTCCGTGCTTTGTTCTGAATTCTTCATTACTGCAACTGTATTAATTCGAATAGTTATTAAACCACAATTATTGCAGTTAAGTCGAAAATTTGAAAACACATCTGTCAGAGAATTTTAAAGAGACGTATGACTTATTGTAGATTATTTGATGTCATGAACTTGTCAAACTTCTTGTTACACTGTAATGCCTATTCTAATGTGTATACTTTATTGTAAATTGAAACGATGCGCGAATTTCGTGAAAAATACTCCGCTGTGCGTCGTATTTTCAACTCTGTTCTCGGTGTTTGGATATCCCGGTGAAACACTGTCTCTTGTGTTTGATATATTACATGGAACATCAGTTAAAAGCAAATAACCATTTGTCTGGACAGAACATATCAGAGAAATTTACATTTATATAGACTCAGATTTCCAATGGTAAGAATTGTTGCTGGGTTCCCTGTATTGTTTATTTTCCCGCCATTTAGTTCCCGCGTTGAAGTCACGTGACCTGTCGAGTGGGCATGTAGTGGCGAGCGTCGCCAAAGGTTGTGTATGCGATTCACTCGAAGTA
>JAHPZR010014348.1:0-7500 GCA_019787425.1 Platygyra sinensis | reverse complement strand
CGACCTGTGCGAGGGAGTATCTTAAATGCTTTCAAAGAATCGAGATCTAATCGCCCGCTGTACCGAGTGCTAGCTCAGCTGTTGGGCGTCCTAGAATACGTGTTGTATTTATAAAACTACAACGAGAGGAAGCCTGTGATAAAACAACAGCAGTCGAAGCACTGCAATTTAAAAAAAACGATCCGTGTCGTGGATCGAGTGGATCGCAATGGTCAATTGTGGAGTCAATAGAGCGGTTTGCTTGTAGAGTTTTCTTTCACGAAACGAAGACGTAATAATTTCCAGCTGGAAGCTATCACAGCAAGGTTTCCTGCTTTTCAGACTGAGCAAATTTATCGATTTGGGGAGGAAAAGAGAGCCCAAGAAACACCGATTTTGTTTTGTACGGAACGACTTTGGCGCGTGTTCAAAAATATCTGAAAGAAGGCCAAACAGAATATTTAAAGGTAAAGGATTTTATTGGTAAACAAGGGAACTGTCGACCGCAGCTGAAACGATTCGGGACAGAATCGTACAGGACAACGCACATCTGAGGATATTCTGAAAGGTAATGAATGAAAATGTTCCTTTTCTTTCATATACGATCCACTTTTCTTATCTTAAATTCATTCAAAAAAACGCCGTCGGGTTGAATGCAAGTTTTTATTCCTTTTAAGGCAAGAAATTATGTACATCTTTTCCTTTCATTCGATTGCGCTCCATTTCTAAACACTTCCATCGCTGTTGATGGCCAGTGAAGTATCATTTAAAATTGAACTCTCCAAAAAAACTGATTACAAGCGAAAACTTTGTACAAAGACGAACTTCCAGCCCACGTTTTTTTGCGTAACTTTCGTGGGCCTTAGCTTTTTCACGAGGTGTTTTCGTATATTTATTTGTCTTCTTTTCCTTTCTTTTGAAAGGTACTGCGATTCTATTATTTACTTCTTTATGTCAATACGAGCGCTGCATGCATGAGGACAAGTAAATACGAAAACATTTTCAGTCGTCAATTACAGGGATATATATTGCTCGCTACTTTACTTGATTCTGTTGTTTGGGTGAAATAACCTCTTGAATCAATTGCTGTTTTGTACTGCCAGCGACGAAATTAAATAGCTGGATGTTATTCATCGGTAGCAAAAACTGTATTTCTTTGAACTTCATTTTCTGTTAAAAATATTAGCTTTATTACATTTTGTGCGCTATTTCCTGGCGTACAGAATTCATTTATTCAAACGAAACGAAGTCAAAGATCTTTGAATGAGTATGATAACACCGAGCTTCGTACATATTCAAAGGGTAACAAGATAAACATATTTTAATATTGCCATTGCTTTATAGATAGCAGGCGCTCCTATTTTAGCGGATCTCCATATAACTGCGGAAAAAATAAAATAAACTTTTACTTAAAATCTCAGAGGAATAATAACTTAGAAAAATTAAATGTCAAAAAATTGAAGTGCACGTCTATGTTAACCGCTGACCATTGAGTCTAGATCGAGTGAAGTCTAAAATGTTCGCAATCGATTAACTTCAAATCTCTCCTTACGATTTCAAGATACTAAGCGGCATTAGAAGGTTGTCATCTTCATGGCTTTGTCCTGATCAACAACAAAGTGTTATGAACGCGAAACACAAGAAATATAAAGCAATCAACAGGAACATTTATATTTTGAGCTAAGGACAAATAGGGTGGTTATCCTTGCCGTTTTATTGTTTCTTTCTTTTATCGGCATCATCGCTGTTATTAATACTTGCTTCTGATGGTTTGGGAACGTCACCGTCGTCGATGCTGCTAGGGAGCTAAAGCACGCGTGTTTTTGAGACGCGGACGGGAACCGGAAGAGAACATTTCGCGATTGTCTCCTAGATTTTTATACTACTCATTTCTAATGGTGAAAGGATACTTAGCAATGTGAATGTGGTTGTGTGCGGGCAAGTTAAAAGTGAAAACAGCTCACTTCCGGTTACCGTCCGCGTCTCAAAAACGCGCGTGCTTAAGCTCCCTCATCATTATTATTGTTGTTGTTTTTGCTGCCTAGTTATTGTCATTGTTGTTTTTGTTGCCTCTTCGTTATCGTTGCTGTTTTCCTTTTTGTCATAATCGTCGTTGTTGCTTTTGATTTGTCGTCATCGTCGTCATTGTTATTGTTTTTATTGACTCGTCGTTGTCGTTATTTTCTCGTCAACATCGTCATTGTCATTGTTGTTATTATTGTCCCCACGTCGTTGTCGTTGTTGGTTTCTTTTCGTCATCGTCGTTGTTGTTGTTATTTTGTGGTTATCATCACCATTGTTGTTATTTTCTCGTCACAGTCGTTAGCTCGTCGTCGTCGCTGTTTTCTTCGTTTCGTCAAGGATATCTTCGTTGTTGTTATTTTGTCGTCGTCATATCGTCGTTGTTGTTGTTCATTGTCATCCTTATCGTTGTATCTTTTCGTCGTCGTTTTCGTCGTGTTGATTTTCCTCGTCGCCTTTGTTGCTTTTTTGTCCTCGGATTGGTTGCTGCTGTCGTAAATGATTTCCTGCTCAATCAAATAAAATCATACTCAGCTATAAAAAGTAGCAACTATGCAACGATTAGCAAAATATATATCGAATTTCAGCACTGTCAAGCTCTCAGAATTGTATTATGTAAAATATTTACGAAAATTAAATAAGTCGACATACATTTGCATTTACGATGTAAGTAGCGGGATAGTACTGTCCTTTCTGAGGCTTTTCTTTGTTCTTTTTCTTATCAACTTTTACTTTGACCCAATATTTTCATTGTAAGGAGAACTTGTTCAATAACTTAGTCACAGCAAGGCGGATTGAGAGGTTTTTGTTTCTTTCTGTTTTAATCAAAATGCATTAGAGCATTTTTTCACAAAAGAATAAAATACCATGATCAGCATTGTTGGAACACATCAATTCAAACAAAAATTAAGATTTTTAAACAATAGCCTTGATTTACCAGGTGTTTTAATCAAATTGTCAAATTGTATTGTGAGAACGAAGCAGATGGAGGAGATGTTATCGCATTTGCCGATTTCAGTAAAACGTTTTCATTGCGTACGCGACCCCATCAATATTTTAAAGCCTTAATTGATCGTTAAAAGCTTTTTATGTATTTCACACCAGTCAGAAACATGAAAGTCAATGAAGACCATTATGGAAAAACACCGCTTTGTTTTTATGGCCAGACCCGTTGAGAGGCTAAATTAAGCAACCATATTTTGAACTAGGCCATTTTTATATTTTCAGTTAAGCAAAATCTTCAAAGCAGATGTTTCAGATAAATCAACGATATTCTTAAAAGAAGCGACTTTATGTTGCTATCTGATACTGTGTAATAAAATGTCGGGCGTTGTTTACATTACCAGAAATCACAGTCTTTCCGGCCATTTTCGGTGAAATGAAATCTTGAAAAGAGATATTAAAGACATTAAGACAAGAGCAATGATATTCTTGAAAAATCGATCTATTTTCAGTATTGTCTGCTCAATTTGCATGCAATGTGCACTGCAGCAAAGTATTCTTTTTTTCCTGGAAAATCTTGAAAAGAGATAGTAAATACATTAGGATAACAATAATGTTATTCTTGGAAAAAATCGATCTATTTTCAGCATTGTCTACTTAATTTGCCCACAATGAATGCGCAGTGCGGCAAAGTGGTCTTGTTTACCTTGGAATATGAATAACTTTCCTGAATCGAAGGGATTAATTTGCCCAATAAAGACAGCAGGGCGATTTGTACGTCATACAAAAAGCGAGACCCTGCCACCTCCACAAGCTTTTCTTATTTTTTCTTAGCGCAAGGTGCGATTGGAAGATTCCCCGCGCTTCGGGTTAATTATTATACTTTTTACTATCGCGCGTTTTATCTGCCTTGTAGTAGTCTTTCGCTTATCATCGTTTTAGTTCCGAAATCTCCTGTGAGATCCGACGTTCAAGCAAGCAGGTTCTTCGTCCACGGCTTGGCAGTTTATTTAATTTTTACCCTCTATCAGTCTGAGACGGATAGTGTTTTAATTTCCCAGGGGTACTCCCTTATATGGGAAACATAGGTATGTGCGGCCCCAGTTTTGATCAGTAATATGGTACCAATTTTGGCCAATGTGGTCCCAAATAGGGTATGGTTTTTGCACTCTGGTCTTGATATAGGTATGCGTTTAAGTAGAAGCTTCTTTTTTCATCATTGTCGAAGAGGCTATCATAACAACCCTTGTTGATGCCTTTAAAATCGGTCTGAAATAGGGAATTAATTATATATATATGGCAGGTCTGAAAAAACAAATTAGGCATCGAAGTTTAGGTCAGGTCTGCATAAATAGCGTTGGGAACATTTTGGGTCTTAAATATGGCAAGGTTTTTGGAAGTGAGCGATACCGCACCCAATTTTTCTGAAAGGTATCCCAAGCGGGGGAGGGGGAAGTAATGTGAAATATGTTGTGGAATTAGAGAAAGCTTTTCTTTTTTCCAGACTTTTCTTTGCCTGAGGGTTACTCTCTTACTCTTTATCTTCTCTGCACCAACATAGTCTTACCACACTGTTTCTATTTTATCCACAGTACGAAATTCAAAGGAAACTCTGACTCGATGTCTTCTCCTTCAAAACAGAACTCTTGCACCATACCTGCAAAGAAATCAGCTCTTAAAGAAACTGTAGATCTCCTCCGTGTACAGGCCAAAATGCAGCGAATGAAGGTCTCCAGATCCGCCGAGGAAATAATGAACTACTGTTTAGAAAATGCCCGGGATGATTGTCTTCTTCAAGGGATTCCCGCGGGCGGAAACCCGTACAAGGAAGGAAAAAATTGTCCGGTTATGTAACCTGTCAACTTAAATAATGTTGTAAAATGGTTAGTTTATTTCGAGCTATAGTTGTTAATTTATTTCAATTTAATGTGAACGTTTGGCCTGACTGGAATTAAGGTCATGAAAAATTTGAAATTGGCTTTCATTATTACAGGAGAGATTTTAAACGGGTTTTGGCTGGGAGCTGAGAACTGGTCAAAATTTAACTTGAGAAAGGAAAAAAATTATCCGTGTTTTCATCGAGTTATATAAACAAGAGCGGAAGTCTGGGGGAACGAGAAATGCTATCGAAACACGAGCTGATCCCCATTTGCTTCCACAGATTTCTCGAGTTTTCCCAAACTTTCATGAGTATTTCTAAAACTCGATAGAAACAGGAAGAAAGTGTTCTCTATCTCTTTTAAAAAATAGCGCAAAGAAAATAACGAACAACGTAACTACAACAATTCTTGTCTCTGTCGAGTTGCAGAGAAACGATTTTTAGCCAATCAGTGCTTTTTCTTTGGATTATTTTCCTATTAATTGTCATCTTATGGGGAGTCCTGAGGTTTTTTTTTTTTTTACTTTTAGATTTGCAAATTCCCCGATAGCTTAGAAATGGCTAAAATGACAAATCATTGAAACTTAACTGATCACCAAAATTCCAGCGAACCCGTTCGGACCCTCCATGATATATTTGCTGGGGCTGCCTCCTCCCTCTTTTTGCGTGCGATAGGTAAAGAGCACGAAGCGCGAAGGATCACTCGGAGAGGCGTCTGGGAGAGAGGCAGTCTCCCGGGGATGTTTTCATTATACATTGTCGGTGGAACGAGTATTCAAGATACGGTTGATCCCTGTTCGGGACAAGATTACGAATTTTCATGTTATATTAGGTAACTCCGCTTTAAGACATACCAATACCAAATTTAAAGTGGAGACATGGAAATAAGTATAGAGCTGACACACGAAGGAACCAAAAGAGAGGAACTAAAGAAGCTGAGCTACATCGATATAATGTAATAACTGGTGTAGTGCTTCGCTTCAATATAGTAAAATTAATAATGAAATCAAACGAAATTCTTTCACTGGATTATGTGTTACTTACTTGCTGCTCACTATGCCAGGTGTGGCACATTGGGCAGCAACAAAATCCCCCCACACCAACCCTGCCTGTCCTTAGCCAGTTATTCAGTGGTGCTCCATTCTTTAAGGAGAAAGAGAAAACGCCCAGTGGTTACAAACATAACAAATAAGTTTCACATGGTATATTCAACTTGACGTTTCGTATGCAACAACATACATCTTCAGAAGTGATGGTTACAAAATTTGACAAGATTTAGAAAGACTAAAACTAAAGCGAGATATTGTGACTCGCTAGACAACAATGAACACTGAAAAGAAACTATATAAATGGCCGAACAACAAGAATTTTTATGATGCTCTAGTTTTATTTGAGCTCACTCAACTCCTTTTCCGCCGTTCTGCGCCATGTTCTTTAGGGCTTACCTTTTGGTGTTATGTGTTAGTTGTCAAAATAAACCTCTCAGTCGTTTTTTGTTACAAAGAGAAGATGATAGGGGGTATGGTTAATCTCCATATGGGCCCCTCATCCTTCCCAAGCCATTTTTAGATCACTCCCGACTTCAGAAATCACCGAAGGGTCTTGAAATACAGTAATCAAAGGAGGCCTGTGGCCAAACCCGTGGATCAAGTAATCTAGAAATAAAACATGTTGGTGAACTTGCAATTATTGGTTGTAAAACAGGCCGGGCTCGTACCACACAAACTCTGGTTCTTATTGGGGGTTTTCACATGACGTCACTAAACTTCAAACTAGAAAACTATTGATCCTACTGAGATTTTACTTTCATGATAAATAAGAGCAGCTGAAAACTAGTATTCATGCAAATTTTCGTTCAGAATAGGTCCTTGACTTTGTCATAGACTTTCTTTTTAATTTCTAAGAATTTGCGTGACGCAGCATTTACATGACGGCCCAGAGAGCTGTCATGATGGTTTAAAAAGTGACTTATTTCGGGGAATTTAGCTATCTGAACAGCTCATGTATTAGAAAAAGTATTATTTTAATTATCTTGAGTTCCTCGAGAGATATTTCTCTTGGTTTCCGGCTGCCATGTTTGAGCTCCATCTAGATGGGCTCCAACATGGCGCCTCTATACAGACCTCTATAAACTTGGGTGAAACATATTTTCACTGCTGTAACCTGAATCTTGGTGAGAGTCTTTGCATATTTATCACCTTTCTTGTCCCAGATTCTGAACGGTTTTGATTTTTATTTCGATCCATTTCGAATGGCCGGCAACTGAAACCAGCAATATGGGCGTTTTTTCTGTAACCTATCCTCTGCGGACGCAAATGATACTCATGTGAACGGACCTCAGTGAGCCGCTTTACAAACATTTTAATCTACTACAAAAAATCCATACAACTTGCATGGTAACCTTATCCCATACTATCTAAAAGTAACTTTAAAGAGATTACTTTTAGAACAGGACCTCTTGTTGGTCTTCACCGGACATGTGATAAAAATCAAAATCGTAACCAATCAATAAATAAAGTCAAGAATCTGGGATATGATAGATGATTGATAAATGACAATCTTGCCAAGAATTAGAATTCTACAGTTTGTCATCAGCGCTTTATTTGGAAAAGAGTTTCACCCAAATTTATAGGGGTTTGCGTGGAGACGCTATATTTCACGCTTAGAAATTATTGCTT
>JAHPZR010014347.1:0-18869 GCA_019787425.1 Platygyra sinensis | reverse complement strand
GCGAATTTTTTATATTGATAGCCGAGATTTGAGATTTGCAAAATTTACTGTTAGCTTAGAAATGGTCGAGTGAAATGTTGTCACTAGAGTATAAATAATTTGTCCTCTTTCCTTTTTGGTACAAATTAACTGTTATTGATATCTTTGTTGTCATGAAAAAATTATGTGATAGGAGAAATGGAAATCATTTGCCACATGCCTCGCTAACATTTACCACCACCACAGTGTAATCTTACCTACGGTCTTTGTTTCAGCCATCCAACAGCCATATAGCAGTATCGGAAGAGCGTTTAGCCAAAGGCGGATGACTCTGAACTCGACGTCCATGCTGCACTGATAAATTAAAAACATGATTTGCCTCTGGTCAGTTAAGCAATGTCCGGGAAATGTTACTTTCTAGTCAATTTTTTATAATGCTGTGCTCTTGTTCAATTCATATCTAGACATACAGCGGTGGTATTACACTCAGTTAACGATGCAATGTTTAATTGCCTTTTTTGAGATTTGTATGGTTTCAGCTGGAACATTTAAGACTTTGACAATCTATGCCATATGGATAAATTCACCCAAAAAGATAGTCCTTAGTTAAAGTGGTACTGCGACCAAAAAAACAATTCTTTTTTTTTTTTGGATTTCAAAACTATGTTAACTAAACACTAACTGGCCCAAGTTTTAAGTTCTGATTTTCAAAAGGCACCTGTTTATTTAACTCGAATTTTCTTATTTATTGGTCCGCCATTACTAACTTTAAAATCTTAGGAGAGCTGGGTCGAGGAGAAAATGACGTCATTTACTCACTAGTTTAAGAATGCAATGCGTGTGTACGCGGCTGAATTAATATGCAGCACGGGAGTTTCGAGCTTTCAGACTTTTAAAACCCGTGTTTTGCATATATAATAAATTGCGTTTACACGCTGAAATCTTAAGCTAGTGAGTAAATGACGTCATTTTCTCTAGATCCAACCCTTTGATGTCCTGTCGGTCAGTTTTGAACGTGAGTAATGGCGGACCGTGAAATCCAAAACTTACACTCAAAATAAACAGCCTTCGGATAAAACTCAAAGCTCAAAACTTTGCCAGTTAAGTTTTCTGTTTTGCATTTTGTTGTCAGGTCGACCGAACAATCTCTCGGTGGGTGCCTATCTCGTGTAAAGAGAGGAACTTTTGGAGTTAATTAGCTTTGTTTTCTTAAGAACACCACCAGTTGATAGAGAGCTCTCATACGCAGCGTGAATTCACTTGTTTGCTGGATTTCAGTAAAGTTATGCCTCGGTCGAAAGAGTGATTGAACATGAAATGTTCAAGTCATTTTTTTATCAGTTGTGGTCCACTTTCGATCGGTCGGTTTTAGTTGAATACTTTTGCCGAAAGCAAAGAATCGACTGCCATATATATGATATTTCAAGCGTTTTAGAGATCAAGTTAGTCAAGTTTAAAAGGCTTTCATTTAGCTTGTAACTTAATGATTGCCATGTCTGTTTGTTTAAGACAACAAATTAGAGGTCTCCAGTGGACAATAAGATTCAATCGGCCTGTATTTCCTATCGATCCAGCAAAACGCCCCCAAGACGTTCCCTTGATTCTCTCCCCTCTACGCCGCCTGGTCTGGGAATCGACGATAAAAGAGTAACAGAGACCAAAACAAGGATTATACTTATCAAAAGGGGCGTGCAAAAATTGTAATAGTAATATTTCTCTCCGTCTGGAAACTGTTCTTCCTTAGCAGTTATTTGACTCGTGTTTGAGAATATAGATAATGTGCAAGAGATATTAATCCATAAACTTCGCTATGTCGTCACAAAACGAAATCAACGTTGGTTGAGTTAAACTAAATGTTGACCCAGATGGAAATCACTCATCGTTTTTAAAGTGGTGAATTTAAGAGGGCGATGAAAAATTAACCACTAAACCAGGTGACTTATTTTCAATGGGCAGGTGCTTGGTTGTGCTACATATTGAGGTGACGAAGAATTTATTGTTTTTAAGTTCTCTGGAAAAAACCAAATACTTTTCTAGATCTACCTCAGGTAAGGCATCTTTAGGATGTTACATTTCAAGTGTCTGAAATATTGGTGAATTGTCAGCAGAGTTTGTCAGGTACGTGAACTTAAGATTGCTATGTACTTCACGGTGAATGGGTTGACCCATGTGTGCATTTCTCTGTTTATATTTTTCCGTCAATACCCTGAGAGGTTTTGAGTCAATTGTTTACTTTAAATATAAAGGAACTTCTGCTTCTAAATCTATTATCTATTATATAGAAAGAGGGGAAGATCATATTTATCGCCCTTAAAAAAGGAACAACCTAAAGGAAACAACGGGGACTAAAGAGAAAAATAGTTTAACGGCCTCTTGTCTCACAAGAGGCTTGGAACTCATTCTCTTATGTTCGCGATGCTACTTCGGTTGGTTCAAGTCATTTGGTTCAATCCAGACATCAAGAGATATTGAAACTGACCGTGTAGGGTAAACAAATGCAAAGTACGCGGTAAAAAGGTTTGGTGTCACTTCAAACAACTGAAAACCCAACTATATTTGACCCTGACAGACCACAGTCTGAAGAAACCATGAGGCCGAGGGGAGAGAATCAAGGGAACGTCTTGGGGGCGTTTTGCTGGATCGATAGGAAATACAGGCCGATTGAATCTTATTGTCCACTGGAGACCTCTAATTTGTTGTCTTAAACAAACAGACATGGCAATCATTAAGTTACAAGCTAAATGAAAGCCTTTTAAACTTGACTAACTTGATCTCTAAAACGCTTGAAATATCATATATATGGCAGTCGATTCTTTGCTTTCGGCAAAAGTATTCAACTAAAACCGACCGATCGAAAGTGGACCACAACTGATAAAAAAATGACTTGAACATTTCATGTTCAATCACTCTTTCGACCGAGGCATAACTTTACTGAAATCCAGCAAACAAGTGAATTCACGCTGCGTATGAGAGCTCTCTATCAACTGGTGGTGTTCTTAAGAAAACAAAGCTAATTAACTCCAAAAGTTCCTCTCTTTACACGAGATAGGCACCCACCGAGAGATTGTTCGGTCGACCTGACAACAAAATGCAAAACAGAAAACTTAACTGGCAAAGTTTTGAGCTTTGAGTTTTATCCGAAGGCTGTTTATTTTGAGTGTAAGTTTTGGATTTCACGGTCCGCCATTACTCACGTTCAAAACTGACCGACAGGACATCAAAGGGTTGGATCTAGAGAAAATGACGTCATTTACTCACTAGCTTAAGATTTCAGCGTGTAAACGCAATTTATTATATATGCAAAACACGGGTTTTAAAAGTCTGAAAGCTCGAAACTCCCGTGCTGCATATTAATTCAGCCGCGTACACACGCATTGCATTCTTAAACTAGTGAGTAAATGACGTCATTTTCTCCTCGACCCAGCTCTCCTAAGATTTTAAAGTTAGTAATGGCGGACCAATAAATAAGAAAATTCGAGTTAAATAAACAGGTGCCTTTTGAAAATCAGAACTTAAAACTTGGGCCAGTTAGTGTTTAGTTAACATAGTTTTGAAATCCAAAAAAAAAAAAAGAATTGTTTTTTTGGTCGCAGTACCACTTTAACTAAGGACTATCTTTTTGGGTGAATTTATCCATATGGCATAGATTGTCAAAGTCTTAAATGTTCCAGCTGAAACCATACAAATCTCAAAAAAGGCAATTAAACATTGCATCGTTAACTGAGTGTAATACCACCGCTGTATGTCTAGATATGAATTGAACAAGAGCACAGCATTATAAAAAATTGACTAGAAAGTAACATTTCCCGGACATTGCTTAACTGACCAGAGGCAAATCATGTTTTTAATTTATCAGTGCAGCATGGACGTCGAGTTCAGAGTCATCCGCCTTTGGCTAAACGCTCTTCCGATACTGCTATATGGCTGTTGGATGGCTGAAACAAAGACCGTAGGTAAGATTACACTGTGGTGGTGGTAAATGTTAGCGAGGCATGTGGCAAATGATTTCCATTTCTCCTATCACATAATTTTTTCATGACAACAAAGATATCAATAACAGTTAATTTGTACCAAAAAGGAAAGAGGACAAATTATTTATACTCTAGTGACAACATTTCACTCGACCATTTCTAAGCTAACAGTAAATTTTGCAAATCTCAAATCTCGGCTATCAATATAAAAAATTCGCCTCGACTTGTATATTCACTTCATATCAAACGGTGCTACAATCGAACAATAATTCCAACAACTCTTCATACTCAAACTCATGGCTTTGAGAATATGTATCAAGCACTCAAGACCGTGTTTGGCCATCATATTTCAAACACATCAAAATTAGTCAATAATACCGGCGTTTGAAATTGTGTTCTCAAACTCATTAATAATTCATAAGTTTGATAGCCAATAAAAAATGTCTTAATTCTTCACGTGCATGAGTTTTGATACCCAATGAAAACCTAGATGAAAACCACACGTGTTTTGGATATCGTATCTAAACCACACGTTGCTTTCATCTGATTCCTCATTGGATATCAAGATTCACGCATCAAAACAAAAGAAATTAAGCATAAGAACAAAATTTAAAAAATTTAGCATCCTTGAGAACTTGCATTTTAATAAAATAATTTTAACAATAAAACTCATGAAATTGGAAATTAAAACTGTTTTAAATACACATAGCGTCCGATACTAAATACTGTTCCATAAACAGTTTTCGGTGGATATTTCTTTACCTACGTTTTGCTCCATTTCAATGACAAATTTTCTTTGACAACAATTCAGACTCAATCATAACGATTTCCTTAATATGTAAGTCTAGCGCTTTGAAACCTAATGCAAACCAGGTAACAGCTGAACGAACCTCCCGAAGGAATGGATATTTTTCTTTACCCGAGTAATTCGCTATTCGTTAAAATAGTTTACGCGCATTTGTTTTATACCTTGATGACGGGGAATACGACTTCCTTGACTTAATTCTCTTCTTCGTAAACCACTTCTGACTAAAAAGTTACCTATGTTTTTGTCGCGTTTAAATGAAATTAATGGCGGTTGCGAAAAGATTCTACCAGTATCGGGATCATTTTGAAGTAATTTAAAGTTTTTGAGAATGATGGATTTTACTGCGTGGTTGTGAGGGTGAAATGTGAGAGTGAATGGAATTCTATTATTATTCTCCTTCTTAGACGTTTGTAGTGCTGACTGCCGATCGATTTGATGGGCGCGATGATGGCCTGCTTGAACAACAGAGGCAGGATATCCACGTTTGTCGAAAAACTCGCACATTTCCTCTGATTTTAAGGAAAAATCAGAGTCCTCACTACAAAGGCGGCGAAGTCTAAGAAACTGAGAATAAGAAATGGAATTCTTGACATGTGATGGATGTGAAGATGAATACAACAAATAACTATGAGAATCTGTGGGTTTGTAGTGCACACTGGTGCATAAACCGTTGCCTTCGACAGATACTTTAATATCTAGAAATGCTAAAGAAGTGTCGGAAATTTCCCAGGTATATTTAAGAGCCGGATGAAACGAATTAACAGCAGCTATAAATTGATTGAGTTCCTTTCTGGTGGAGGAAGTTGCGCCGACACAGTCGTCAATGTAGCGACGGTAGAGGTCGGGTTTGGGGCCGTTGTATTGATTGAAAAATTGGTGTTCAATATAGCCTACGAAAAGGTTGGCGTAGCTGGGTCCCATTTTGGTACCCATGGCCACCCCATTGATTTGTTTATAATAACTGTCAGCGAATGAAAAACAGTTTAGTGTTAAAACTAGTTCAGCCAGGCGGAGCAATGTTTCCGAGCTTGGTTCCTTAACAGTACGTAAATCGAAAAAATGTTTGAGGGCTAGAAGACCTTCGCCATTAGGGATGACGGTGTAAAGAGATGTAATATCCATAGTGAAAATAAGTTTGTCTTCGCCCAGGAAATTGAAATCACGAAAAATTTGGAGTGCGTGTTGACTGTCTTTAACATATGACGGTAAAGATCTGACGATAGGTGCCATAATTTTGTCTAAATAGCTAGAAATGAGTTCGGTAGGGCAACTACACGCAGAGACAATAGGTCGGCCTGGGTATTAGGTTTGTGAATTTTAGGTAAAAAGTAAATACATGAAGTTCTAGGAGTGGTGATGATCCTTAAAATCAGAGGAAATGTGCGAGTTTTTCGACAAACGTGGATATCCTGCCTCTGTTGTTCAAGCAGGCCATCATCGCGCCCAACAAATCGATCGGCAGTCAGCACTACAAACGTCTAAGAAGGAGAATAATAATAGAATTCCATTCACTCTCACATTTCACCCTCACAACCACGCAGTAAAATCCATCATTCTCAAAAACTTTAAATTACTTCAAAATGATCCCGATACTGGTAGAATCTTTTCGCAACCGCCATTAATTTCATTTAAACGCGACAAAAACATAGGTAACTTTTTAGTCAGAAGTTCTTTCCAAACGAGTGAACAACCCGGTACTTTTAAATGTGCACGCGCACGATGCAAAACATGTCCTTTCATTTGTAACGTTGAGAAATTGTCGGGGCCCAAGCGATCTATTAAAATCACTGATCATTTTACCTGTACCTCAGCCAATGTCATCTACTGTATAACTTGCACTCTCTGCAAAAAGTTATATATCGGCGAAACAGGTAGACGACTAGGCGACCGATTCCGAGAACATCTTCGCGACGTTGAGAAAGACGACAAAAACGCATCTAAACCGGTCGCTAGACACTTTAATCTGCCGCATCATTCTAAGCAACATATGGCGGTCTGTGGCCTCTCCCTACATCAAGGAGGCACAGAAAGCCGCAAAACTCTAGAACAAAAATTTATTTTTCAAATCGGCACTGTTAATCCTCACGGTATCAACGAACGCTTTTCATTCAACTAATTTATTCTGTTGTTTTTTCACGTTGCCAGGCACCAACCAATAGCGTAACTCCATATTTCTCTATATAAACCACACACAACCCACAATTCCTCGATTCGCTCCGACGAAGGGCTAGCGCTCGAAGGGTCAGCTTTCGAATCTCTTTACGGTGGCTAATTCACATTATCAACTCAGTTGATAAAACCAAATTATCCTGTAATACTCCCACCGACGCAGCACCATAGTTTCTTTAGAAACTTACCCCCTCTACTCTTTTTTTGTAATAGTTTGTTTGCCATGGTGGAACATTGCGTTTATTCTCAGAGTCCCTTATGCTATGTGGTTTCTCGCCTTTCAAATTAGAAGTAATATATTCCTACTGGAGCCAACGCGTGCAGAGACCTGTGAAGCATCATGGCTCTGTTAGCTTTGATCTGAGTAGACACCTCGACTTGGCTTGATAATATCTTGTGAGTCAAAAATCAAATGCAAGAGACCTTAACGGCTGGGAGGGTTATTAATTTAAATTTCTACAAAATCAGCCTCTCTTAAACAAGGAGCGATCCTATATAAACAGGCTAAGACGTTCAGCCAATCTGAAATTCCAACGGGCGACCAATGCTGCCATTTGATTGGCTTATTCACTCATGCAGATCTAATTTTAAGATAATTTGGTTTTATCAACTGGGTTGGTAATGTGAATTGGCCACCGCAAAGAGATTCGGAAGCTGACGTTTCGAGCGTTAGCCCTTCGTCGGGCGAATCGAGGAATGGTGGGTTGTGTATCGTTTATATACAGAAATATGTAGCTACGCTATTGGTTGGTGCCAGGCAACATGAAAAACAACAAAATAAATTAGTTGAATGAAAAGCGTTCGTTGATACCGTAAGGATTAAGAATGCCAATTTGAAAAATAAATTTTTGTTCTAGAGTTTTGCGGCTTTCTATACTTCCTTGATTTGATGTAGGGAGAGGCCGCAGACTGCCATATGTTGCTTAGAATGATGCGGCAGATTAAAGTGTCTAGCGACTGGTTTAGATGCGTTTTTGTCGTCTTTCTCTACGTCGCGAAGGTGTTCTCGGAATCGCGGCGGTCGCCTAGTCGTCAACTCTTAATCCAAATTCGAGCTGCTCACTCAAATTTATATAATACAGGGTTAAGTTCTTTTGATGCCAGAGTCTCCTTGCAAGGATTAACGCGGTTGAGAAACAAGTTTGGAAACTAAAACTCGTTAAAAAGGCTAGCTCACTGGTGAGATAACAAGTTGAACACTTGAAGAGAAGTTCCATATCTACTCGCACCAATGTATTATCCTCTAGATGTACACCATTTGCAGCTGTATTTGCAGTATTTTTTCATAATATGTCGGCTTGTCAGCTCTTTGCAGTATCCTTCTCTGGCCAAATCATGGCAATCTGCTACTGTGTCCAGGCACATTCTACCTGCAAAAAATGCAAGCTATATTGCATGAATCAAGGCCGCCATGACTTCAGAGCCGGTAACAGCCGGGTCTGGGAGCTCTTCGATATCTGTAGCAAATTACTGTTAAAATAAATAATGGGTTATTGACCAAGCGTTAGGTCAAGATGGCTGGATATTTGCCTAGTTCTTGTTGCGTGTTTATGGTCAGAGACGGATTCGAGGTCCATAAACTCGCAAAAAAGCAAGGTTAGTATTGAGCCATCTTGACCGAACAAGATTGATCAAAAGAGGATTTAGTATATGGCTTTCTGGGAAAGTTGTCTTTCGGGACGCAGCGGGTAGTCCCGAGTGGGCAAGATAAGGCCATCTTCCCCGCTCGGGTAGCCAATCACAGAACGGGATTTGGTTTCATTCCTCCTGCTCACGGAGCTAGCCATATAATAGTTGGTCGTATACAATTCGAGATAAAACTGTTAAGAAGTACAGTTTTGAAATTAAAATAACTTAAATGCGCGAACCACAATGATGTAATCAGACCAAATCAAAGAAAGCCCCTCCCCGGTTCTGTCCTCGTGTACCGGTTCACAAGAGCCGCTACAAAGGAACAAACAATACACAATAGCTAACCAATGACTCCTAAACAAAGAAAGAACAATGGCTATTCCCTTGTGAACCCGTACACCAGGACAGAACCCCCTCCCCAACCCATTTTCAATGTCGTCTTTTCCATAAAACCAACTTATTCAAGTTTTGTTTTCTTCAAACATAGTTAATAAAGGGAATGGTTATGAAGCTAGGCAAACATCAAAGGAGCAAACAAAGCTTAAGATGCCAAGGTTTATGTTGAAAGGTCCGCGACCCTGCGCAATCTTTTTGTTTTGCGTTTATACACTATGCATGAGTCACGTAACCAACAAGTTTCTATTGCTGGTTTTCACATGACGTCACCAAATTTCAAACTTCAGAAATATTGATCCTCCTGAAATTTTACTTTCATGCTGTATAAGAGCAGCTAAAAACTAATATTCATGCATATTTTCACTCCAAATGGGTTCTTGGTTTAGTGATAGACTACGCTTGAATTTCTAAGCTTTTGCGTGACGTGACATTTACATGCCGGGCGAGAGAGCTGTTGTGTTGGTTTAAAAGGTGACTTATTTCGGGGAATTCGGCTATCTGAACAGTTCTTGTATTAGAATAAAGTACTATTGTTACGTTTTTGAGTTATTCGAGAGATAAATTCACTCTTTCGTAGCAAAACTCAGTGACAGATGCTTTTGCTGGTTTCCGGCCGCCATGTTGGTGCCCATGTACATGGGCACCAGCATGGCGTCTCCATACAAATCTCTATAAATTTGGGGAAAACGTTTCTTCGCATATCTTCCATGAGAAAAATTGCTGTGACCTGAATCTTGGCGAGAGTCTTTGCATATGTACCTTCTTTCTATTTCCAGATTCTGGACTTAATCTATTGAACGGTTTTGATTTTTTATTTTGATCTATTTGAATGGCGTGACACTGAAAACCAGCAATTGGTTAGTTCCGCTGTCTGTAGGAAACAACTGTATTGTGTTTCTGCACGGTCACTTGAAGATCACTTGAAGGCCAAGAAGAAAACGAAAACATACAACAAAGAGCTTTGTCGTGTTTCATAACCATTTCTCTCTATTAACTATGCTTCATAACAACACTTTAGCTTTTTTTCGGCTCGTGAGCGGGGCGGAATTCAACAAATCCTGCAATCTGATTGGTTCCTGGAGCGGGCGGAATTCTCTCATACGGACCGCTACAGCGGGCGGAATCCATCGAGTTGATCTATTTTCGTGAATGAATTAGCGGTTATTGTCAATCTTTCGCCCTTTTTTCACTTCCAAAGACGATAAATTAACGCAAGTTTACCTCTATTCACCTTTAGATAGCAAGGAAAGTTACTGTAAGTAAATTCAATTGAAGTTTTTGAAGTTGTGAGAGTTTGTTTGGCTGTTTGTTGCTCGGCGCTGTAATGGCGCGTAATCCTGTGTGTCTCTCTGTACAATTTTAAGTAAAAACTGAGTCAATTTCAGTCGAGTTTCCCTCTCTAATCGTTGCTGTACTTCAGAGAATTGCTGTGGAGTATCACTTAACGAATTTTCTCGTTATCTGCTACTCAATTTACGGTAGAAAAGTCTAATTCAGTCGAGTGATTCGCAATGATCGACAAAAACTGTTTTTGTGGTACAACTTCAAAGGTCTTCAAACTTAAACAAAAATTCACACCTGGAAAACAATTTTGGAGACCTTAACTAGGGAACTAAATGCACTAACATATAGTTCGAAATAATTCTGTTCTTTAATACATCTTTCTTCGTATAGTATCTGATTTACTCGTTCTTTCGCTCGTTAGATTTTTTGCGAATGGTTTGTAGACGACGCGTAAGCCAAGCTGCGTAAACAAACGCACTTGTAAGCCAGTTTACGGCAAGAAAAAAAAGATAAAAATGTTATTGGCCGGCTTAGGGTCGGCCAATAACATATATGCAAGAGAAGAGTGGTGAGGCGTATCGTGAAAAAGTACTTATGATTCTATTAAAACGGATACTTTTAACCATTTTATATGTCTTTGCTTGAACGTGCACTTACCCTTCACATATCCACCTGCCAAACATGTCTCTCTACAGTTCTGTAGCATAAAATCTTGGTGAAGAAAGCAGTCACCATTTTTAACCCAGGCTTGACATTCTTGTGGCATTCTATCACGCCCAGTGGCGGGAACTGTGGGAATATTATGAAATACAAAATACCATAACTGATTTCCATTCCATTTTAAGAGAAAGTTAACATGCAGCTATTTTTGTACATGTCTTTCTTTTAATTGATTATAAGTCACTTGCCTAACGATACATGTGGTACGACTTCCGTTAACAGCCACCTCTCAAAACTGCCACCTCTGTACAGTGCCTACGTTTTTCGCTGCTAACGGTCCAACCATTCGTTACTTTAACCCCTTTTCAAAGGCTACATCCCCACAGCGTCATTGGTCACAAAAAATGAACCCCAACCGCCAAAATACCCTCTCGGCAACGGCCAGTTAACCCCGGGGGGACTTCCTTGTAGGTGTGTGCGGCCCCAAAGGGTATGGTTTTTCAGCCGTTTTGGTCATAAATAGGGTATGGTTTTTGTATTATAGCCTTGATATGGGTATGTTTTTAAGAAGGCGCCACTTTTTCATCGTTATCGAAATGAAAAACAAAAGCCCGTCACAAATTATGTTTACAGTAATTTAACATTGGTCTGAACTGGGGAATCAATTAAAACGCATGGTTGAAACAGGATTTTGATGTAAGGGTCAGTCATAAATAGGGTTCCGATTTTTTAGCCAGGTAAACAGGACAGGCAATATCGCAGATTTTGGTCATAAATAGGGTAAGTCTTTTGAAAAGCGGGCCGCACACCCCTACTCAATTTTTCTGGGAGTACCCTCCGGGCAGTTTAACCAACAACTGACGAATGATGTATACCGAAACCCAGTTTTTCGTTAAAAAGTAGTGGAAATTGTCTATACTACGCCTAGCTGGTCTTTGTTTCTGTTTTATCGATACGTTTTGATTGCACGAAGGCATGATCGATCGTTACATTATACACACAACTTATTGAAGCAGTTGTGTAATTTAAGTCTGAAAAAAAATCGAACCCATGACCTCTGCGATACCGGTAGGGTGCTCTACCAACTGAGCTATCAAGCCAGCTGGGAGCTGGTCACAACGTTTAACAACCTACAGGAAATAACCTTCTTTTTAACAAATATTTTCTTTTTAACAAATATACTCCGTGCTTCCGGGTGTCTGTTGAGTAATGACGTCAAGAACAAAAACGTATGTCATGGATGCTCATATCACATTTTGACGTCTTCTGTGATCCATTTCTGAACGGACGCATGACATCATCGAATCTACTCGTTTCTATATTAAAGAAATAAAGTAAGGCGTTGGCTTGCCCTCCAAATCAAAGTTCGAGAATAAATGACATTCGGAAATTCTTGAAAACTAGCTGAATTATTACTGGTAAGTACTTTGAAGGTTATTGTAAAATTAATTTTGTTACTCAGTTCGTCCTCAAGAATTACCTGAGCTCATTACACGAATGACAAACATACTTCGGTGGTCGAACACAGTTTTTGAGCGCGCGTTTGCTAATGCGATTCAGCGCGTAGAAGGTTTGCAAAAAAAAAAAAACATGCCGTCGATTCAATGATCATTTTATTTGCTAATCAGGACCTAACTGCCCTAGCTGCAAAATGTCAGTAACTGTCGACGCTACAACTTATGCCGAGAATGACTTATCAATTTCCGGTTTTTTTTTACAATTGATGTATAACTTTTAATATTCTGGTATGCTTTACCCTATAAATCTTAATATATTTGTAGTTTTTAGCTAAGTTAACATATGTTATTAGTTATCCCCTCAACTACATTTCTTTTGACACAATAATAAAGTTATTATATTTATTATTATTATTATTATTATTATTATTGTTATTAAATGCCCGCACTATCTGCGCTATTTTTCTTTATAATTGAACGCAGCATATTGATAATTCTAGTTAATGAGTTCTAACTAAATGATTAAAAGCAATTTCTTATTTGGAAGAAGTCCACACTGTACCACCATATTTGTAAAATAACCCCGATTTTCGAGCCAAACGTGAACCTTTGAAAAACTGACATCCTGACGCTTATTCAAAAATCTATATCCTCCGTTTCCATTCCCCCCCCCCCCCCCATCGTTAGCCATCGTTGGCCATCCTCACTTCCTAACGGGTGTTTAATCATTTGCCGAGTACTGCTCTACAAAATGAAACAATTATTGTTCAGCTTTTAAAAATGATCGATATATGTTTTTGAGATTTCCAAAACCATACTAAATATGGTGACAGTGTCCCTTTAACAAAACCGATACCCTAAATCACGCTAACTTACTTGATGTCTTAGCGCACTGCTTGCAAGTCCAGCGACAGAATGCATACATGAAAACTGGTTTATCCAGGCAGTCTCCAGACTCGGCCCAGACCTTACAGGATGAACTAAGATCTTTGCAACCCCTTTGTGTGACTGGGAAAAAAAGAGAAACCCGCCAATATTACACTAGGTAAGGAGCACAGCTGTTACACTACTGTGAATGCATTTGTTAAATAAATGTCCGGCTAAATCTGATAAATTTTCGCTGGTTACAGTAATTATGAAATTTCATTGCGCCTAAGTTTACCTCTTCAGAGTGTTTCCTCTCAAGAGGACGTGGCCAGCAGCCATGAAAATATATTGGAACAAAAGAAATTATTTACATAAGAAAATACACCAACAAGGCTTTTCGGGGGATACCAAAATGGCTGCCAGGACGCCATTTGGAAATCGTGAGCGTGCGTAATAAAGCCAACAAAATAAAGCACACGAGATTTTGGCTCGCTAGCGACTGAAAGCTCTTTCCGTGTTCTGTCCTGTTCTAAAGTGCTTTGCTTTGCTGGAATATCTACAAAAATGAAGGGTCTGCTACTTTCTGTAAATGTGCGATAGTTGGGCAGCGTCCACACCACGTCAGGAAATTTTCAAACGTACCTTTGTTTTTACGGTTAGGTCTACCGTCCACACTAAACCGTTGCAAAAAAGGAGCCTTTTGAAAAAGTTCTTGAAACCGAAGAAATTTTGCACACTTGTAACTACTTGGTGTAGGCACTCACGTAATGTCCCGTGTAGTTATACTCAAATTTAAACTACAGTTCAGTACTATAAATTTAAACAGAGTTACTTTAACATACCAATGAAAGCTAACCGCAAGCAAACTGCAGTGAAACTAACCACAGGCAAATTGACACTCACGTAATGGTCCGGGTAGTTACCAAATATGGTAAGTATTGCCTACACCAAGTAGTTACCTCTCTCAAAACGGAGCTCGCTTCGAAACGATTGTGTCACGATAATCACGTGTTCTCTTTGACCGAGTTTTCCTCAGACACACATACAAAATGGCCGGCGATTGGTACGGTTTTAAATTCCCCCGACTTAGCGTGGACTTGACCTTAGGTATTTACCCAATAGCTCGGGCGCGCATTTATGACAGCTCCAGGGACACCAAGAATGCATCTTTTCAGGTTGTTCGTCACACAATCCTTTACTCGCCCATGTCACGCAATCTTCATGTTGATCGTCACATTCTCCCCAATGAAAAAATTTCCTGTTAACCGCTTTATATCCCTGAACACTGCGAACAAATGGTGCATTAAGTCAGCTAGATAACATGTTTCACCCTAACTACCTGATGCTAATTCGAATTTGGAATGGACTGGAAAAGGAAACTTAAAACAAGATTAATACTGGGTGGAATTGTACGTGGTTTTGATGACCCGAAAGGCTTAGGAGAATTTCAATTCTTTTTTATTTGGCTTAAAATGAAAAAAGAAATTAAGTAAATTGTTATGTAGTGTTTACACTACCCTTTCGTTTTCTACTAGCGATAGGAAACTTGGTTAGCTACGCGTTGTTGAACACTTGCTTGCAGAAAACGAGATTGAGAGAATCAAATCAAGTATTATTTTCTGAAGAACATCTGTTCTGTGATGACTTGGACGTTTGAATTTGCGATGAATACAAAACTGCAGTTTAGACTCACACTTTGGAAAGCAGTAGCCCCATCTCTTGTCCTTGTTATAATCAGTTGTCGTCGCACACCAGGTCTTCTTATTGAATTGCAGACAGTCATACACAAATCTGTTTTTGTAGAAAAATGGAAACTTGCATGGACGTCCTCGCCCGTTTGCGCCGTAGGTACACAGACCACAAGATCGCGGGCACTTTCTGCACATATAAGGAGAGTTAACCACACACTCTCCGTCTCGTGCCCAATCTCCGCAGCGGCTGTGACGATCCATGCAATCTGTGACATCATCGTCTGTCTGGCAATAACCCCATTTCTTATCTTTGTCATAGTTACTGGTCGTTGCACACCAAACCTTGTTGTGTTTGCTATCCCTGGACGTGCATTCTGTGAATTTCATCCCGTCGTAAATGAACGGGAAGACGCAAGGTGCATTATTGTCATTTCCTGATAACGTGTACACTGAAAATGAGCATCAATTATCATAAGTATACATACATTAGATAATATAAATTAGCTAACTCGGTAACGTGCTTGTAGAGAATGGGCTCTGTTACCCAATTTTTGTTTCAAGAACTGTTTTATTAAGACGAAACTAAGAAGTTCAGTGAAAAGTCTCGAGTCAGCCACTGTTGGCTTGTTATATTCCATTCGGAGCATGTTGAAACGAAGGAAATCACTGTGAAACAACTTAAGATAGTTAAACATACTTTCAGGAACACAACTTAGACTAAAGCAATAAGATTTCGCTTCACCATGCAATATCAGTTATTATTTCGATGGCATCGAAAATGGCGGAGGCTAACTAGGGTCCTATAAGGGATATATTGGAAAGACGAAAACAGATAAGTAAACAATGTTTAGATTGTAAAGCCATAAAATGAAGGTAACAAAGAGAATGACAAAATCTACTTTTCACATTTTCAATTGATTTTACATAATCTGCATTTTATATGACGTCATCGGCTGTTTAGAACGCCATTATCATTTCAGGCCTATCCAGAAGAGCCCGCAACAGGTTATCAAATAAAGGACCAATCCGTTGCAACATAACAACAAACTATAGGACCATCCCAACCAGCCTCTGAAGTTACAGGAATGTGCTTATAACGGGAATCAATTATCTGTCGCATCCAGGTCCACGGACGCACGGAGTGTCACTTGAGGAAATTACCACGCAGCAAAGAAGGTGTTCCATGTTTACGTTGGTTTCATCAAGTGGAAAGATAAAATGATGGGCACAAGAATGAACACACTGTCAAAAAATGGCCAATGATTCTCTCTTCACGATGTATAATATTCAAAAATAATGTGAGCAAACTGATTCTATAAAAAAACCATCTTGGAAAAATACCAAATGGTTGGTTTTTAAGCAGACTGTTGAAGAAACAAAGGGCTTTAATTAATGCTTCCATTTCTTATTATAAACTTACCCACACTCGTTGAAACTTCCAGAAATTGCACCCCACCATATTGATAAACAGCTGCGTCTTTGCTGGTATGATTGCTTTTCGAGTGACCTACATGATGCAGATTACTTAGCACAGTGAAGTTCACTGAAACGGGTTTGTTACAAGCTTATGTAAACACAGTCGGTTTGAGCTTTATTTCTTCTACTCTTTCATTTCAAACTATGAGTCAGTCAGTATGAGTAACACCAAAGATCGTGTTTCACGCAATGTATCAAAACCGAGTGCGAGTGTTTCATCAGGGGTTCCAAACACCGAGAAAGTAATGAAAGCACGAGGCCGCAGGCCTCGTGCTTTTATTGTTTCGAGGTGTTTGGAGCCCCTGATGAAACACGAAGCACGAGTTTTTGATCTCTTCGCCTGTTTAGTTTGTTTATTTTGTTTAGGTTATTAAGCTACCTTTTAAAAATCAATTCTGTAAACATATTTATCCCCGGATGCTAATGACTGTATTTTATTTATAGTTTATTCCTGTCATGATTTATAGTCTTTTATTTGAAGCTTACAAATTGGTTTATTTTTCTTTTTCTTTTTTTTCTTCCTGCACAACTCGTCTCGACTAGCTTACGCTATATGCGAGTTGTGCATGTTCTCAGTTTTAGTGTTAATTATTAATAAAGTTTATTTGTTGTTTGTTGTTGTTGTTGTTATATGGCTTCTCAAATGAAACAATAGGAAATTATGCAGTGACATGTTTTCGCAAACGAAACAATAAGAAATTATGCAGTGTTAAATATTTCCCCTTTTCCGAAAGAAGGCGTTTGCATACATGATTCATTAGCGTCCAACCACGAGCGAGGAAGAAGTGGCATGGTGTAGGAGTCAGAAATGGTTTACGAAGAAGAGAATTAAGTCAAGGAAGTCGTATTCCCCGTCATCAAGGTATAAAACAAATGCGCGTAAACTATTTTAACGAATAGCGAATTACTCGGGTAAAGAAAAATATCCATTCCTTCGGGAGGTTCGTTCAGCTGTTACCTGGTTTGCATTAGGTTTCAAAGCGCTAGACTTACATATTAAGGAAATCGTTATGATTGAGTCTGAATTGTTGTCAAAGAAAATTTGTCATTGAAATGGAGCAAAACGTAGGTAAAGAAATATCCACCGAAAACTGTTTATGGAACAGTATTTAGTATCGGACGCTATGTGTATTTAAAACAGTTTTAATTTCCAATTTCATGAGTTTTATTGTTAAAATTATTTTATTAAAATGCAAGTTCTCAAGGATGCTAAATTTTTAAATTTTGTTCTTATGCTTAATTTCTTTTGTTTTGATGCGTGAATCTTGATATCCAATGAGGAATCAGATGAAAGCAACGTGTGGTTTAGATACGATATCCAAAACACGTGTGGTTTTCATCTAGGTTTTCATTGGGTATCAAAACTCATGCACGTGAAGAATTAAGACATTTTTTATTGGCTATCAAACTTATGAATTATTAATGAGTTTGAGAACACAATTTCAAACGCCGGTATTATTGACTAATTTTGATGTGTTTGAAATATGATGGCCAAACACGGTCTTGAGTGCTTGATACATATTCTCAAAGCCATGAGTTTGAGTATGAAGAGTTGTTGGAATTATTGTTCGATTGTAGCACCGTTTGATATGAAGTGAATATACAAGTCGAGGCGAATTTTTTATATTGATAGCCGAGATTTGAGATTTGCAAAATTTACTGTTAGCTTAGAAATGGTCGAGTGAAATGTTGTCACTAGAGTATAAATAATTTGTCCTCTTTCCTTTTTGGTACAAATTAACTGTTATTGATATCTTTGTTGTCATGAAAAAATTATGTGATAGGAGAAATGGAAATCATTTGCCACATGCCTCGCTAACATTTACCACCACCACAGTGTAATCTTACCTACGGTCTTTGTTTCAGCCATCCAACAGCCATATAGCAGTATCGGAAGAGCGTTTAGCCAAAGGCGGATGACTCTGAACTCGACGTCCATGCTGCACTGATAAATTAAAAACATGATTTGCCTCTGGTCAGTTAAGCAATGTCCGGGAAATGTTACTTTCTAGTCAATTTTTTATAATGCTGTGCTCTTGTTCAATTCATATCTAGACATACAGCGGTGGTATTACACTCAGTTAACGATGCAATGTTTAATTGCCTTTTTTGAGATTTGTATGGTTTCAGCTGGAACATTTAAGACTTTGACAATCTATGCCATATGGATAAATTCACCCAAAAAGATAGTCCTTAGTTAAAGTGGTACTGCGACCAAAAAAACAATTCTTTTTTTTTTTTGGATTTCAAAACTATGTTAACTAAACACTAACTGGCCCAAGTTTTAAGTTCTGATTTTCAAAAGGCACCTGTTTATTTAACTCGAATTTTCTTATTTATTGGTCCGCCATTACTAACTTTAAAATCTTAGGAGAGCTGGGTCGAGGAGAAAATGACGTCATTTACTCACTAGTTTAAGAATGCAATGCGTGTGTACGCGGCTGAATTAATATGCAGCACGGGAGTTTCGAGCTTTCAG
>JAHPZR010014346.1:7500-12680 GCA_019787425.1 Platygyra sinensis | reverse complement strand
AAATTGCTTTTAATCATTTAGTTAGAACTCATTAACTAGAATTATCAATATGCTGCGTTCAATTATAAAGAAAAATAGCGCAGATAGTGCGGGCATTTAATAACAATAATAATAATAATAATAATAATAATAATAACAATAATAACTTTATTATTGTGTCAAAAGAAATGTAGTTGAGGGGATAACTAATAACATATGTTAACTTAGCTAAAAACTACAAATATATTAAAATTTATAGGGTAAAGCATACCAGAATATTAAAAGTTTATACATCAATTGTAAAAAAAAACCGGAAATTGATAAGTCATTCTCGGCATAAGTTGTAGCGTCGACAGTTACTGACATTTTGCAGCTAGGGCAGTTAGGTCCTGATTAGCAAATAAAATGATCATTGAATCGACGGCATGTTTTTTTTTTTTTTTTTGCAAACCTTCTACGCGCTGAATCGCATTAGCAAACGCGCGCTCAAAAACTGTGTTCGACCACCGAAGTATGTTTGTCATTCGTGTAATGAGCTCAGGTAATTCTTGAGGACGAACTGAGTAACAAAATTAATTTTACAATAACCTTCAAAGTACTTACCAGTAATAATTCAGCTAGTTTTCAAGAATTTCCGAATGTCATTTATTCTCGAACTTTGATTTGGAGGGCAAGCCAACGCCTTACTTTATTTCTTTAATATAGAAACGAGTAGATTCGATGATGTCATGCGTCCGTTCAGAAATGGATCACAGAAGACATCAAAATGTGATATGAGCATCCATGACATACGTTTTTGTTCTTGACGTCATTACTCAACAGACACCCGGAAGCACGGAGTATATTTGTTAAAAAGCAAATATTTGTTAAAAAGAAGGTTATTTCCTGTAGGTTGTTAAACGTTGTGACCAGCTCCCAGTTGGCTTCATAGCTCAGTTGGTAGAGCACCGTACCGGTATCGCAGAGGTCCTGGGTTCGATTTTTTTTCAGACTTAAATTACACAACTGCTTCAATAAGTTGTGTGTATAATGCAAAGATCGATCATGCCTTCGTGCAATCAAAACGTATCGATAAAACAGAAACAAAGACCAGCTAGGCGTAGTATAGACCAATTTCCGCTACTTTTTAACGAAAAACTGGGTTTCGGTATACATCGTTCGTCAGTTGTTGGTAAACTGCCCGGAGGGTACTCCCAGAAAAATTGAGTAGGGGTGTACGGCCCGCTTTTCAAAAGACTTACCCTATTTATGACCAAAATCTGTGATATTGCCTGTCCTGTTTACCTGGCTAAAAAATCGGAACCCTATTTATGACTGACCCTTACATCAAAATCCTGTTTCAACCATGCGTTTTAATTGATTCCCCAGTTCAGACCAATGTTAAATTACTGTAAACATAATTTGTGACGGGCTTTTGTTTTTCATTTCGATAACGATGAAAAAGTGGCGCCTTCTTAAAAACATACCCATATCAAGGCTATAATACAAAAACCATACCCTATTTATGACCAAAACGGCTGAAAAACCATACCCTTTGGGGCCGCACACACCTACAAGGAAGTCCCCCCGGGGTTAACTGGCCGTTGCCGAGAGGGTATTTTGGCGGTTGGGGTTCATTTTTTGTGACCAATGACGCTGTGGGGATGTAGCCTTTGAAAAGGGGTTAAAGTAACGAATGGTTGGACCGTTAGCAGCGAAAAACGTAGGCACTGTACAGAGGTGGCAGTTTTTGAGAGGTGGCTGTTAACGGAAGTCGTACCACATGTATCGTTAGGCAAGTGACTTATAATCAATTAAAAGAAAGACATGTACAAAAATAGCTGCATGTTAACTTTCTCTTAAAATGGAATGGAAATCAGTTATGGTATTTTGTATTTCATAATATTCCCACAGTTCCCGCCACTGGGCGTGATAGAATGCCACAAGAATGTCAAGCCTGGGTTAAAAATGGTGACTGCTTTCTTCACCAAGATTTTATGCTACAGAACTGTAGAGAGACATGTTTGGCAGGTGGATATGTGAAGGGTAAGTGCACGTTCAAGCAAAGACATATAAAATGGTTAAAAGTATCCGTTTTAATAGAATCATAAGTACTTTTTCACGATACGCCTCACCACTCCTCTCTTGCATATATGTTATTGGCCGACCCTAAGCCGGCCAATAACATTTTTATCTTTTTTTTCTTGCCGTAAACTGGCTTACAAGTGCGTTTGTTTACGCAGCTTTGCCATTGAATTGGCTTACGCGTCGTCTACAAACCATTCGCAAAAAATCTAACGAGCGAAAGAACGAGTAAATCAGATACTATACGAAGAAAGATGTATTAAAGAACAGAATAATTTCGAACTATATGTTAGTGCATTTAGTTCCCTAGTTAAGGTCTCCAAAATTGTTTTCCAGGTGTGAATTTTTGTTTAAGTTTGAAGACCTTTGAAGTTGTACCACAAAAACAGTTTTTGTCGATCATTGCGAATCACTCGACTGAATTAGACTTTTCTACCGTAAATTGAGTAGCAGATAACGAGAAAATTCATTAAGTGAATACTCTACAGCAATTCTCTGAAGTACAGCAACGATTAGAGAGGGAAACTCGACTGAAATTGACTCAGTTTTTACTTAAAATTGTACAGAGAGACACACAGGATTACGCGCCATTACAGCGCCGAGCAACAAACAGCCAAACAAACTCTCACAACTTCAAAAACTTCAATTGAATTTACTTACAGTAACTTTCCTTGCTATCTAAAGGTGAATAGAGGTAAACTTGCGTTAATTAATCGTCTTTGGAAGTGAAAAAAGGGCGAAAGATTGACAATAACCGCTAATTCATTCACGAAAATAGATCAACTCGATGGATTCCGCCCGCTGTAGCGGTCCGTATGAGAGAATTCCGCCCGCTCCAGGAACCAATCAGATTGCAGGATTTGTTGAATTCCGCCCGCTCACGAGCCGAAAAAAAGCTAAAGTGTTGTTATGAAGCATAGTTAATAGAGAGAAATGGTTATGAAACACGACAAAGCTCTTTGTTGTATGTTTTTGTTTTCTTCTTGGCCTTCAAGTGATCTTCAAGTGACCGTGCAGAAAACACAATACAGTTGTTTCCTACAGACAGCGGAACTAACTTGTTGGTTACGTGACTCATGCATAGTGTATAAACGCAAAACAAAAGATTGCGCAGGGTCGCGGACCTTTCAACATAAACCTTGGCATCTTAAGCTTTGTTTGCTCCTTTGATGTTTGCCTAGCTTCATAACCATTCCCTTTATTAACTATGTTTGAAGAAAACAAAACTTGAATAAGTTGGTTTTATGGAAAAGACGACATTGAAAATGGGCTGGGGAGGGGGTTCTGTCCTGGTGTACGGGTTCACAAGGGAATAGCCATTGTTCTTTCTTTGTTTAGGAGTCATTGGTTAGCTATTGTGTATTGTTTGGTCCTTTGTAGCGGCTCTTGTGAACCGGTACACGAGGACAGAACCAGGGAGGGGCTTTCTTTGATTTGGTCTGATTACATCATTGTGGTTCGCGCATTTAAGTTATTTTAATTTCAAAACTGTACTTCTTAACAGTTTTGTCTCGAATTGTATACGACCAACTATTATATGGCTAGCTCCGTGAGCAGGAGGAATGAAACCAAATCCCGTTCTGTGATTGGCTACCCGAGCGGGAAAGATGGCCTTATCTTGCCCACTCGGGACTACCCGCTGCGTCCCGAAAGACAACTTTCCCAGAAAGCCATATACTAAATCCTCTTTTGATCAATCTTGTTCGGTCAAGATGGCTCAATACTAACCTTGCTTTTTTGCGAGTTTATGGACCTCGAATCCGTCTCTGACCATAAACACGCAACAAGAACTAGGCAAATATCCAGCCATCTTGACCTAACGCTTGGTCAATAACCCATTATTTATTTTAACAGTAATTTGCTACAGATATCGAAGAGCTCCCAGACCCGGCTGTTACCGGCTCTGAAGTCATGGCGGCCTTGATTCATGCAATATAGCTTGCATTTTTTGCAGGTAGAATGTGCCTGGATACAGTAGCAGATTGCCATGATTTGGCCAGAGAAGGATACTGCAAAGAGCTGACAAGCCGACATATTATGAAAAAATACTGCAAATACAGCTGCAAATGGTGTACATCTAGAGGATAATACATTGGTGCGAGTAGATATGGAACTTCTCTTCAAGTGTTCAACTTGTTATCTCACGAGTGAGCTAGCCTTTTTAACGAGTTTTAGTTTCCAAACTTGTTTCTCAACCGCGTTAATCCTTGAAGGAGCAAGGAGACTCTGGCATCAAAAGAACTTAACCCTGTATTATATAAATTTGAGTGAGCAGCTCGAATTTGGATTAAGAGTTGACGACTAGGCAACCGCCGCGATTCCGAGAACACCTTCTCGACGTGGAGAAAGACGACAAAAACGCATCTAAACCAGTCGCTAGACACTTTAATCTGCCGCATCATTCTAAGCAACATATGGCAGTCTGCGGCCTCTCCCTACATCAAATCAAGGAAGTATAGAAAGCCGCAAAACTCTAGAACAAAAATTTATTTTTCAAATTGGCATTCTTAATCCTTACGGTATCAACGAACGCTTTTCATTCAACTAATTTATTTTGTTGTTTTTCATGTTGCCTGGCACCAACCAATAGCGTAGCTACATATTTCTGTATATAAACGATACACAACCCACCATTCCTCGATTCGCTCCGACGAAGGGCTAGCGCTCGAAACGTCAGCTTCCGAATCTCTTTACGGTGGCTAATTCACATTATCAACTCAGTTGATAAAACCAAATTATCCTATTACAAAAATAGCTCAGCTATAGCGGTGCCATTCTTTGGAATAGTCTTCTCGTAATTTAGGGGAGACAGAGTCGCTAGGGCAATTCAAACGCCTGGTATTCAAAGAAGAACAGCAAGACACGGTATTCGTGCAAAGCAGCTTTATATTTATTTTTTTTATTATTTTTTTTTTTCATTATATCAGGTATTAGGTATTTTTAAAGCTGAAGAATTTTGACGGTGGATAAATAAAGACCATCTATCTAATTAACTATTATCGTGGTCACATGAACAGAGTAATAAACATCGGATTTACTGTGTTCAATCTTCATTGTGACTTCATTTAGAGAATTTAACTCCTTTAGATTCCAGCTGGTATGAGCTCAGACTTTGAGAATTTCAATGTAAACACAAT
>JAHPZR010014346.1:0-2500 GCA_019787425.1 Platygyra sinensis | reverse complement strand
CAGACACGAGAGAGCGGCGGAAATCGAGCCTATGTACTTCTTTGATATTGGACATCCATGTTATAAGCAATTGACACCTGTCAAAACAAGGTATCTGCTAACCAGTATCACGTGACCATATCGCGGGCTCAAGTCTACAACTCATCAAGGTCACGTGTTTTTTTAAGTTGACCACTGACCAAATGCTGGTTTTCGATTGGATCGCGGGTTCATGTCAGGTGAACTTGAAGAAAACAATTCAGGGTTGTTCGGGAGCAGGCTAGCGCTAGCCCAGGATTAAAATTTATTCGAATTATAACGTTTTCTTCCATACAAGTGTTTTTTCCTGCTTTGTTTTGTGTTTATAAAACTCAAAACAGGAAACCTCACCGCAAAGTTACAGAACTCAAATCAAAATTGTACCTTTTCCTGGGTTAATAGCTTAATCGGGTTCTTAACAACCTGGCCAACGAGCTACGCTTTTAGGCTGGCCTAAATCTATATATTACAGCTTGGCTTGAAAGAGTGGATAGTTTTTTTTCCTATTTTTAACACTTCTTATAGCCAAATCGTTAGCCAAAATTGGCCAACTAGGAGTGCAAGTTATACTAGAAAGAATAGTACAGATTCCGCCAATGGTTTTGATCATGAAATACTGCATGGCAGGTTTCCGCACTCGTTACTCACAGTTCCCAGCTGCGGAGGCAATTCTTCGAACACTAACCCTAGTAAAACCTTTAGTATCTTAAAAGAAGCAGAGCACTCCAAAACTAGTCTTGTACGGAAACTAACCACTGCAATGCTTTTGTCAGTAACTCATGGAAGCGCTCAAAGTCATCTGCGTCTGGTTAGACGCTCTTCTTGTCCTGTTGTGTGGCTGTTGGTCCGTGGAAACGAAGACTATAGGTAAGGTTATTTTTTACAAGTGTAAATGAGCTGACGGACGCTCTAACCGGCCATTTCGAGTGAAGGAACTGGATACCTCTCGTTTAAACTCCAGTTAAAGGAACTGCGTCACGAGTTAAACGGTTTCGTTGTTGGTAATCCGTGTCAATCTTCTCCATCCTTAACCATCCCTGTTCCTTTATGGTTTATTATTATCTCTTTAGTGTTTTCCTATCTTTCTAAAGTATTATCTTGAGGTTTCCTTCAATTTATAGGTGATTTTATGGATGGTCAAAGGCACTCAAAATACCGTGACGCAGCCCCTTTAAAGCGAGAGTGTGGAGGTAGAATGGAATAGCAATCGTAAGTCTTCAGTTTCAGCTCAATGTAACAAACGTGAACGGCTATATAACTTATTTATTTAACATAGGACACAGAAGAAACAATCATTCCAGGAAGAGCGACACGGAGGACTTGTATCATGACATACAATATAGAGAAGCTCCATCAAGTGTTGGTGAGTGTGTGAGTTTCGGAGTCCGTCAATGCCAGGCAATTAACCCTCCGGTGTATGCAACGGCCCGTTTACAATTCAGATTGTGCTGGCAATGCTGATTGGTTTAAATGAGATCTCAATTAATGAATAATACAAATTCAAAAATCGTTATTTACCTTGATGTGAATTCTTTGTTTTGGTAATATATATATCGCTTTCAGTGTATTTTGCCTCTTAATTAATAGCTTTCTATTTTGTTCCTTGGTCACTGCAAGTCTTCCAACTGGTCACGTCAAGTGATATATCATATTTATAAAAATAAAACACTCTCTCATATAAGACTTCAAGTTCCTGTCTGTAATTAAGTGTGTCAGTGTAAGCATTGGTTAGAAACGAAGTGCTCAACGCCACCTCATTGGTAAAGGATGGGGTTATGGAATCAATCCCCCGCTGTTGGGTTTCTCGTCTGTTTGGGTTATTTGGCAAAACCCAAGCATTTAGATGATGATGAGTTACGTACTTTGCCAGATGGGCCTGGCATCGCTATTAATGAAATTTGTTTTCTTTGATGGTTTTCGTTTGAACTCCGATCCAGAAAGAAGACCTTTTCGTTTTTTCACATAAGCAAATACAGTTAGTTGACTTTTCTCTCCTTTCCTCAGTTTATACACTATCAGGGAACGATAATAATGCACCTTGCGTCTTCCCATTCATTTACCATGGCAAGGAATTCAACGAGTGCACGAAAATTGGCTGTAAACACGACAAAGTATGGTGTGCAACGACCAGTAACTATGACAGAGACAGGAAATGGGGCCATTGCCAGACAGATGACGATGTCACAGACTGCATGGATCTTCGTAGTCGCTGCGGAGAATGGGCAAGAGAGGGAGAATGTGTGGTAAATGCTCCTTATATGCGACGCAAGTGCCCGCGATCCTGTGGCCTGTGTACCCATGGGGGAAATGGCCGAGGAGCTGCATGCACGTTCCCATTTTTCTACAGGAACAGATTGGTGTATGACTGTTTGTCTTTTAATAACAAGACTTGGTGTGCGACGACAACTAATTATAATAAGGACAATAGATGGGGCTACTGCTTTCCTAAGTGTAAGTTGAATTAGTTACTGTAGCTATAGTT
>JAHPZR010014340.1:20000-24322 GCA_019787425.1 Platygyra sinensis | reverse complement strand
AACATGTAGCATCAAAAGTAGAAAAAAATTGGCCAATTTTTTCAAGTTTCAATTCATTTCCATCCATGCCATCTGTAGCGACAGGCGACAGGAAACAGTTTCAGTACCTTCAAATAGTATTTAATAACAAAACTAGATCATTAGTTTTGGAATTCAATTGATGTGAAAGACACTTCTAGCTTTTTATAAAGTTGCCAAATAGCGTGACAATGCCCCTTTACATATCACTCTGCTCGTTGTTTGTCCCCTTTCGGATCGAAAAATCTATTGAAGTTCTAAAATGTGGCAAATTTCAGATACTTGTGTTTCTTTGTATTATCTTGTTCACGTTCGGTAACCATTCCATTCGATGAGATACGAACGTAACTGAGAGCTCTTTTACAAAGGCCCAGGTTTTGTAAGGAGCGAATACATTGACCTTGCAATAACAAAGAGAAAAATAACAGAGAAAGCGGCACTGCTGGTCAACCAATAATGAAATACACAACCCCCTTATAGTGCGATAAATATTTCTTTACATTATATTAGAAAACTGAAATACAGTAAAATCCCACGTATAAGAACCTAAAATTTAAGAACCTGTCAGAAAGATAATCCTTCTCCTAGGCCTTCGACGCCTGCAAAACTGCAAGCTGTTGGAACTTTACTTCAAATTGCCGTGGAGCCTGCAAAAAGGCCAAACGATATGCTAAAGCAACGATTCCTTTTAAATCAATAAGAAAACGCTTGTTTGAAGTGCTCACTTGCTAAACCTGAAAGAGACATTTGTTACTACATGTACTTCAATTCAAGTAGGATACTCTCTTTCAAATTAAGCCCAAGAACACGTTTAAATTAAGTATGCCACAAGATTAGGAGCGTTTATGGCGAAATTTTTGCTTTCTAACCAGCTTTACCCGATTGCTCAAAAGATGTCATGGTTACGTTTTTCATGGCATACATCAAGCTACGTTTTCCTTTAAATAACGGGTGCTGACATAGTTCCTCATGTAACTTGTCGATGCTCGATCTAAAACATTTTTTTTATCTATCCTCATGTCTCATAATTCAGCCTGCATAACTCCCTTGCAGCTAAAGATGCATGATTTGCATGAAATGTTCAACACCCGCTTTTAGCAACAATTAATCTGAAAGCTGCTTCGTATTCCTGACTTCCCGTATCAACACACACTTCAACCCACTCACACTCAATATTGTTAATAACTCAGTAACTCCGTATATGATCTTTATTGTTCCACTTTTTTCTTTCAGAAATGGCTTCTCAAAAGCGGATCGTGTTTTCGTATTCCTCACGCTGTTTATTTTCACGGTGGAGTCAACAAGTTTTCCAGCCTGTAAAGAGACAATCCTTGAACAATTAAGGGAAATTATCACCGATCTTGAGAATTGTAATTGTGGCGGTAAGTCAACGAATTCTCCTGTTAAAGTGAAACAGAGACGAGACGACCAATGGTGTTTTCAACTGATATGCATAGAGATGGTCTTCTTACGCAAATATTCATTGCAACTATTCGCAAAGCGATATTTTTCTACTACGCCATTGGTCAAAATATTAGACTATGTGAAACACACAAGTCGCGGTATTTGAAAGATGTATGTCTTACAGAAAACTATAGGTTTTGGCTGTAATGGATGCGATTAAACTTGTCTTCGTCAACTGAAAGTCACTGCATGCTGTGGAACGAAAATAACGTCAGTTAGAATAATTAAGTCAATATTTAATAGGACTTTGCTTCTAATTAGTTTCCAATTGCTTTAATTTAAGTCTCAGTTTCAGCTTCAAGCTGCGCTGATCTTTACAACTCCGGTCATACAACCAGCGGTGTTTACACAATCGACCCTGATGGTTCAGGTGCCTTTGATGTGTTCTGTGACCAAACAACAGACGGTGGGGGGTGGACAGTACTGCAGAAGAGACTGGACGGTTCCATTGATTTCTATCGCGACTGGAACGACTATAAAAATGGCTTCGGTAACCTGAATGACGAGTTTTGGCTGGGACTGGACAAGATACATCGCCTGACCAGCAGTGATACTTTCAAGCTTCGAGTGGATCTAGAGGACTGGGACGGACAGACCAGATTTGCCAAGTACGCCTCGTTTGCCATCTCAAATGAGGCAAATAAATACACACTCAGTCTTGGATCATATTCAGGTGACTGAGATACACGTTGTCATATGACACTAACAAACTGGGATAATTAAGCTCCGTCAGAACCGACCACTAGGACCAACTCAAACTTTGCCTTTATTTCAGCAGTAGACAAAATATGCTATCACATCTCGTTATGTGGTAGACGTCGCCTATTCTTTACTTGGAAAAGAATTCGTTACGTTCCTGACCGATGAATCCAAATGTAGTAATGTCATATGGATATTTAATGTACAGGTAAAAGACTCGTACATATTAATTTTTTTTTTATTTAGGAACTGCTGGAGATTCTCTTTCTTCACACATCGGTCAACCGTTTACAACCAAGGATCAGGATAATGACAACTACCTCTCTAACTGTGCCGTGGAGTTTAAAGGAGCCTGGTGGTACAAGGACTGTCACCAATCCAACCTGAACGGTGTGTATCATCAAGGCGGATCACAGTCATCCTTTGCTGATGGTGTCAACTGGTATCACTGGAAAGGATACAGCTACTCCTTGAAAAAAGCTGAGATGAAAATCAGACCAGCTAACTTCTAAAACCGTGGTGTTGCTGGCCTGTCTTGCAACAGAGGATCCATGTGTTTACTTGTGTAGTCTATGTAACTGATTATCGTACCTCAGCTAAACTTTGTCTAAGTTAAACTAATTGAAACTGACCTTTTAGTGATTTCACTGAAAACAAAATAGAAAGAATGTAATTTGATTGCATCAAAATAGTTGAACCACGAATATCGTGTTGTGAAGAATGTTTTAGCATATACGGATTCTCATTAAAGGTAACTCAAGTGAGCTCCAGTGCGTAGTGCAAGTGGTGTGCAACATGTACCCTCTCCTAACCTGCAGCGCAAGCGTATTTTTGGGGCACGAGTGAACATTTTCGTATTAGGTCGCCATCTTGGAATCGGTTACTGTTGAGGGTTGAGGCCAGGAATAATTCAGTTGCAGAGGGAGTTGGCGTGAGGTGGAAAAATGGGCTATGGGGAGGAAGAGGGGAAGGAAACTGCCCCCGCCCCGCACCCAGGACTCGCCGTTTACCCGTCAAACATCCAGTTACGATCCAAGATAACGGCATCAGAAACCTGGTCTATTGAGCACTCTGTTCCAAAATAACGTCTGGACTCCAGGCTTATTCCCTTCCAGTCCCCATTTTAAAGACGACGACTGAAGTATAATGTAATCACCCTTTTGAAGCTAGCCTTTGTTACTTAAGCTTTTTGGAACAAGAAAGTTGATTTCCGCCCCTGCGGGTATCAAATCTACCGGACACATTGACAGCAAAACTTGCAAGGCTTTTGAAGTCCGACTTTAGCATCGATGCCGAATTAGTATAGCCTGTTTCCTTTTAATTTTCCTTTTAGTTTCTAGCGTAAGTTATTAAGATGAGCTAAAACGATATAACTCAGTGTCTGTTTTAACAAACTTTGTACTTCAGTCTTCTCTAGGGTCTGCCCAAAAGCGGTCCACTGGTTTGGCAAAAAGTTTGCCTCGGTGTAGCTCGATCAGAATACCATGGAATCATACAAATCAAATTGCGATTTGGTTTTGAAGCCGTTTCCTCGTGGTTCTAGTGGTCTGAGATTAAACTAAAATCGAGGTTTTCAGTTTCTTTCTTATAGAACAAACTGGCCCAAGATCAAAAGGAGAGTTCATAACTCTTCTAGAATCTTCGGAAAAGAGGTTTATGCTATATGTATACTATATCCAAATTGTTTGTTTTGGCAGTGCAAATTAAGCTCACGATACGAAAAACTATGAAGACCATTTGGACAAATTGCGTCCCTTGTAGATGATCAGAATTAACGTAGTCCAATCTGCTCTATGTATACCTGATATGTAAATGCATGGTTATATTGACCGTGAAAATTAAGCGCGCAAGACGGCGAAAAATGTAAAGGGTATTTTGACAAATGGCTTCATTTATAGACTATCCGAAGAGAAAAGTTGATCCTGTACTCCCGCTTTTAAATGTATAGAGGATATTACATGGTGCGAGAAGATATGAATTTTATGTTCTTGCCACGAGTACATAAAATTCATATATTCGAGCTAACGTGTAATGTTCTTTTTATTATATAGACATATTGATGACGGCGTTTTTTACGATTTTCCGAAGATTTCCGAAGATTTTCCAAAATTATTCTGAAGGCTAGACGAACGTTCCCGAAC
>JAHPZR010014340.1:0-15000 GCA_019787425.1 Platygyra sinensis | reverse complement strand
AATAGCCCTTTTCACGGTTAACCCTTCTCATTTACATTACAATGAAATCTAGCATCTATGTGAGGCAATTTCGGGCTATTTTGCAGTTTTAGCCCGAAATTGCCTCGCATCCACGTTGAATTACATTGTAATGCAAATGAGAAAAGCTAACCGTGAAAAGGGCTATTGGCCAAATCCTTCTCAAAATATCTTTTCTCAACGGCAAAAATAACTCGTTTTGGGAAAACGAGCTTTAAACTTATGGCAACAGAAATTGTCAAAATAAAGCTTTATTATCTTAACATTTGAATTTCGTGAAAAACCAAACCTCGATTTTCAAGTCCCACCTTAACGCGATGAAAAGGTAATGATGACGGACCTGCACGGACTCCCATTGTGGCTTTCAATGATTCGCCTTGAAATCATATTTTGGCCCTAACGAGCGTGTCTTCGAGGGATCAGTTTACCCCTTTTTGTAGGAGATTATTGGACGTTTTTCAAAAATTGCCACGTTTCCGGCAAACTTGATTTTGTATAACGCTCCATTGTTCCATCAATATTTGTTACAGTTGGCTGCTCGGTGACTAACCAAGCCAGGGAAAAGGCAATGAGAACGAGGTTGCACGGTGACCTGGTCTTTGAATGGCAGTGAGGCTGGAGTTGACCTTGCTTTGATACAGACCTCTCTGGTTTTGTCATGAAAAAGAGTCTAGTTAGCATTATAACAACCTGATCTATACAATAAAAGCAGTGACGTCTGCATCAAAAGAAGGTCACCTGCAGCGTTGCTGCCATTCAACGGCCAGGTCACTGAGCACACGACTGTAAAATGGTTTGTACTGGACGTCATGCTTTGTAAGAGAAAACGCTTAGGGGTGGGGCCCCGCCCCAAATTCAGGGAAAAAAGCCCTGGGAACGAGGTTGCTGAGAATTTTGACGGCTAATTTTGGTTCGCTCATTTGACGGTTGACGGTAAAAATATTCCGTTTTTGACGGTTGACGGTTAATTTTTTGGCCATTTGACGGTTGACGGTTAACCCCATTGAGACCCTCTTAGAAATCATGCACCGCGATCACACATGACATGATTACCCGTGACCTTGAGTGTCCTTGACATGATTATTGTATAATCTGCAGTTATGACGTCACGGGCGCTGATTTCAAGAATTCACCGTACGCTTTCGCCCAATCAGAAAAGAGTTAGAGAGTTCAATGAATATCCTATCCACGCATTACAATGACTCCCTATAGTAGTCCTGGGACTATCATGATTACAAAATTCTCCCAATCGAGAAGAGATTTTAACCCTATTTGTTTCCAACTAATGCTTCTCTCTAAGATTAATATGCACTACTAGTAATTTTATACTTAGCTCTTATTAAGGTATCAGCCAGGATTCAAAATGCGAATTTTCGAAATTTTTGATTTCGAGACGTGCTGATAGAGCTTTTCAAGAGCTTTCTTTTAAAAAAAAATTCCACCAAAAAATATTGTTTCGTTGCAAAGTTATTGGACGTTGAAGTTTGCTACACGTTAATTGTTTTAATTACCCGTTGACAAGTCCTGTCATTCTGGATTAACTTGTATGTCAACACGTCACGAAACAAATCACAAGGTACAGTGGTGTCATTTTATCACGCAATACATGCTGCAAGATTGATTCAAATGCCTGCGAAAAAAAAGAAGAGGTCGTGCCCGTTTTCGTCTGCAACGGCAAGGCCGAAGAAGGGGAAAAATTGTTTAGCTCTCTTTCCGAGGCGGCTTGACATGGAGTTACAGTCGCCGTTTGGTCCTCGGTTTCTTTTGCCTTGGGCAGCGCTTTTGATGACTTTCTCCTCGCTTTTGGCATGTCGATGAACCCAACTGTTATCTTGCGAAGAAGATTAAATTAGAAACGTTTGAGATTGCGGCAAGATCTGTATACGTGGAACGATAATTTTGAATTAACTAACCTCTGATACTTGTGATTTGCATCCGACCGGAAAATGCAGTATATTCCCGCCACGTCCAGCGTAAAGAGTTGGCCTGCTGCATATCACCTGTCAAACGCCTATTGTTATTGCAAGATGATCCCTCTCTGGTAAACATCAAAATGGCTGATTAGGTGTTATAATCCTGTTGCGGTAAGATGCCGCAAAAAATCTATTTTTCTTGTTTTCTCGAAACGAAAATTTTGGAAAGTTATGCGTACGTTTTTAACTCCAAGTCGCCAGCCCCTGAACGGATTTAGCTGAAATTTGGCCAGCTTATTGTCAGATAGTTTTTCTCGAAAACCGTGTCGGCGATTTTTGTTTTCTTTTTCCGTTTTCGAATTATCGTCATTTTTTCAAAGGAAGTGCTGATGATTTGTCTCCTCTGACTTTATCCTATTGTCACAAAAGAACAAATGCACGTATCAAAAATCGCCGACACGGTTTTTTAGTAGAACGTGTCAAGAAGCAAATGCGATGTTTATCGTTCGCTTCCGCTCATTCGTAGCGGGACTGGAGTTGAATTTACACAGACATATGCTTTCTCGAAAAACGTCTCAATTACGCTATCTCTTACGATTTTGAGATTTTTAAAGGAATGAGCCATAAAGTGAAACTATTAAGCTTTCAGGAAATGTATGGTTTGTTGGGGTTTATAAGAGAAATGAAAGCGCTACAGGGATCCGCGCGCGGACGGTCCTGAACCCTGGCTGATACCTTAACCGAACTAAGTCGGTCTGTATGGGAGAATCTTGACCGAGGTCGTAAGTACAGACCGAACGCAGTGAGGTCTGTACTTACGACCTCGGTCAAGATTCTCCCATACAGACCGACTTAGCTCGGTTAATAAGAGCTAATTCAAAGTTTGCCACTTCTTTCATTGTACCAGAGAAATGATAATTTGATCAAAGTAATGAAATCAAGTTTTTGCCGTATGATAACTAAACTTGATTTTTAAATTAATTATGATTTTACAAAGTTTGTTGTGACTAAAAGCTTGAGTCCAGTTAACTTGAAACAAAGTCCCAAAGTTTAACTTGATTCATCTGTCTGTATACGTCTCACCCCTTACTGATAACCTGTTTTTCACTCTTGCAGCCTGCTGTGGTGAAACCCCACTGAGAAGTGTCGCGTTAGAAACCTAAAGCAAAGTTTAATTTGATTTTTCATCAAAGTTTGTTTACACAATCTAACAATAGTCAAAAGTATTTCGGTTACGTGTTATACATTATTGAAGCTCATGTCAGAGTGCAACGCGTTTGATGGAGTGAATACATACTTCAAAATGAAATTTTATTTTTTCCTTACTGCAGTTTTTCTGTCTCAACTTACATCTCGAGTTATTGCTTTGGACGAGGACGGGATGTCCCGACTTGTTCTCACTCGTTATCAGCGCCGACTCAAAGGATTCACCTTTAACACATTTCATTCAGCTAGTCTGGTATATTGTGCTTTGGAATGTCGGAGAAACCCTCTGTGCTTTTCAACAAATTTCCGCAAAGCTTCGATTCTTGAGGAAACAGACGGAATTTGTGAGTTGAACGACAGAGGAGTAACGCTGCCTCAAGCTATCAGAGGAAGAGAGCTTATACATGACGAAGAAACAGTTTATTCTCAATTTTACGACAGGAAGGTAAGACAAATGTGCTACTATGATTCGCAAAACAAAACGATGCTTTGTGCTTAAAAAGTTTTGGGGAGTTTTCCCAAGCACAACGGCAATGCCAAGGACAACATCGATTAAAAATTTCTCTATATTCTACGAAATAATTTGCTATTCTCCAAACGTTTTACAAATCTTTTTTCAGTATATATGAGAACTATCCTCAACTAGGTGTGCAAAGAGATGCTTCGGTTCCAGCTAGACTACTGTTAATTAATTCCCCGTTATTACTGATGTCCTCCGGATGCAGCAAGATTTTGTTATCTCATATCCTTGTTTTCTCAAAGACAGTCGCATACACTACGCCACAGAAATTTGAAAACACAGTTTTATTTGTACGGTTAGGCCTACCACCCACACTTGTCCTTCACGAAATTGGAGGTTTTCAAAAAAGCTCTTCGAAACGCGGGGTTTGAGTTAAAATGTGGACGAAAAAATTGGAAAACAGAGCTTTTTGAAAAGGATGACAACACGGCGATAATCATGTGATTTCGCTTCCCGAGTTTTCTTCACACAAAAGTAATAATGAAAAAAAAAAGCCGGGATTGTTGCCTTTTCAAATTTCTCCGGCGTGTTGTGGACGAAAAACATTTCATGCGTTTTGAAAGTGAAATCGTCGTTTTCAAATTTCTCTAGCGTAATGTGGACCACACAAAGACAGCTACAGAAAATGTAGGAAATGTAATAATGAAAGTTTATAATGCACGTGCGTATATTAAATGGTCTACCATCGTTATTGTTTGAATATACATCGACTTCACCTTATTCTTTTTTCCTGCTCAAACTCATTAATAATTCATTAAGTTAAAACAAAGAAAACCATAAGCGTGAAGGAGGTTTGGATACCCGATCTTAACAGGCCACGTACGATATATCGATAATCAAGCATGCTCCGAGGCTTTCGGGTCAAAATTGCAAATTTAAGGTGGCTCAAAACAGTTTCCAGCACTTTCCAAGACGTAGATTTTGATGAGCCATTATTACCAATCTTTATCAGTTGATGCCACAATCATGGTATCAAAAAACTGCCCTATCATTGGTGAATACGTTGGTATTATTTTCGTGACACAATAGGTTACCATAGCAACACTAGGACCTGCTAAAAACACCCTTAATTTCAGCTTTAAGCGCTTATATTTCAAAAACGGCACGGTGAATTTTTTTGTATTATCAACATTTGATAAGCATGATTAGGCGCAACTTTTGGCAAAGTTTAAATAAATTCTGTAGGTAGCGTTCAGAGCCACCTTAAATTTGCGAAATTTTAATGTGGCTCTGAACGCCACCTACAGAAGTTTTTCAAACTTTGCCAAAACTTGCATCTTATCCTGCTTATCAAAATTCTACAGTAAGAAAAAATTTCACCGTATATGGAATGTGCCTCTTAGATACACTTTCTTCTTTTTCGCTCAATCATATAATTCAGCGTATCATCAGTGCTCGCGCTGCTTGTCTCTAATGAAAAAGTCTTGTAGAAATCTATAAACAACTTGAGCAATTACTTGTTAATTTTTATCTCCAAAAGTTCGCCAATATTTAAGTGATACCTCTCCTAATTTTTTTCTTCATTTGTCCACAGTACAGTTGTCCGCTAGCTGGATGCATGAATGGAGACTCATGCGTGTTAAATGAAGTGTCGAAGGTTTATGAATGCAGTAAGTAGGCACTGAATGGAAAATATTATGGTTCTCGTCCCCAGAGCCACTCGGTGCTCAAATTTGGCTGTCACGAGTATTTCATGTACCTTAAATGAATTTTAAACGCCGAAACCCACACGCTGCTTATTTCCATTGATTTTCTATTCATATTCTGGAAAGGGAAATGCCCAACTTTCTAAACGATGTCAATACAAATTAGGGGAATGGTATGAGTATATAGGCGGTTACCGTTTAAGTTTGAATATCTCTTCCAGCTCCAATGAAAAGCTGTGCTGAACTGTACAATGCTGGTAAAACAAGCAGTGGTGTGTATACAATTAGCCCTGATGGTTCAGGAGTCTTTGATGTTTTCTGCGACCAAACAACGGACGGTGGGGGGTGGACAGTGTTCCAGAAGAGACTGGACGGCTCCGTTGATTTCTACCGCGGCTGGGCCGACTATCAGAACGGCTTCGGTAACCTGAATGGCGAGGTTTGGCTGGGACTGGACAAGATACATCGCCTGACCAACAGTGATACTTTCAAGCTTCGAGTTGATCTAGAGGACTGGGAAGGAGAGACTAGATTCGCCGAATACGACATGTTTGCAATAGGCGATGAAGCATCTAAGTACCGTCTGAGTCTTGGATCATATTCAGGTACATTCTACAAGCTATGAAGCTACAGCTACAATCTAATTTTGCACCCTCTTTTCGTGAATTGCTAGTAAATGTTAACAAGTATAATTAAGTCTGTAAACGCTGTTGAACAAAACAAAAAACAAATTGATAAACTAGCTAATTCGATCTGTTATTAGAAAATAGTCCTAAGAAAAGACCCGCGCTGATTAGTTTAAAATCGTGTTTCCATTAACCAATTAGTTCATGAGCTCGAGATTTCTATCGCGCGATAGTTTACGAGGGCGCAGCTCGAGTCAACTATCACGCATAGAAATCGAACATGGTTTATATACAGACCTGAGACCTTTCTTTTCAAGTACTTTTCTAGGCCTTTTCAAGGACAAATCACAATTTTTCAACGACTTGTTTTCCACTCAATTTGACTGTTTCCTTGTGCTTCTCGCTTTTTGAGTGCGATTTCAGCGCGCTCTCGCCCATACTTGAGACGTCAGTTGTCCGGTTTACACCATTGACACAATGCTTTTCGCTTGGCCGCTTTCATGCAATGCGCTCACCCAGATTTTGGATCGAGGGTCACGGTCCCACTTTTTATTGTATAAGCACTGGCCCTTCCGTCTTTTTGACTCCATGACATCGCAAAATTCCTTATGCACTAGATGACTTGATCATTACCTTATCCCTGGAAGGGACGGTTCCTAAGGTACGTCAAATAACAGCAATGATCTACACCAGAAATCACCACAAGAACTTGAAAGTTTCACGCGATGTTTCACGCATAAAATTGTGTTTTGCTAAGCTTTCAAAGTTTTCTGTGCGCAAGACAACGTTGCGTTAAAGAAGTTTTATTTACACTCTCGTCCTCAGAGGCCGCGCTCCTTTTCGTCAGCACCAAGAATCGCGACCTCTGGCCAAGTCCAACACCGGAAGTCCGCGATTCACGGACTTCCTGTCACTCTGCGCATGTTCAGAGTCAAGTCTGACAAATCTGATTGGTTCTGGTCTCAATCTATTGTGTTTACAAAGCCATTCAAAAACGGAATGTCGTTGGACTGGGCCAGAGGTCGCGATTCTTGGTGCTGACCAAAAGGAGCGCGGCCTCTGGGGACGAGAATGTTTTATTTATTCAAAGGCCTTTCGATAAGATTCAAGGACTACTTGGGAAAATTCAAGAACTTTTCAAGGACTTGAGCAAATTTTTCAATTTTCAAGGGATTCGATGCTTCTTCAAGGACTATTCAAGGCCCGTGCGAAACATGTAACGATAGCGAATAATCTTATTGTTTTAGTGTAAATCTATTAGTCGTTCAAAACTCTATATAGATCCTTTTCACAGACACCTCGAAAACTAAAAAAGAGCGGCCGTCATTGTATTAAGAAGCGTACACTGCTACGCTACTCACTATCTATCACAGAATAGATAGTGAGTAGCGTGGCCAATCAGAGAACGGTATTCGAGAACGCTAGTGGATTTATACGAAAACTTGATAGGAACACAGAACTAGCACGGGCTGTTGACGTAATGATGGCGCACGAGGAAAGAAAATTTACATTTTGATAATCAAAGTTAACAAGTTGTTTCCCTTTTTAGTCGGGGTGTTTTCTAAAAGAAATAGAAAAACGTTTTCCTTGTTGCTATCGAGTTATAGAACTGACGCGCGGAAGAAAATTGAGTGGTGAACGATATAAAGACAATACAGCGTTTATGTCTAGGAACTATCAGGCCCTGTCCACACTAATCCGTTTTCAAACGAAAACGGAGCTGTTTGCTCCGGATACGGCTTAACGGCTATCGTCCACACTACAACGCCGAAAACGATCACCGAAAACGGAGCCATTCGAAAACGCTCTCCAGAGTGGAGTGATTTGAAAACGATGCTTTTTGAAAACGCTGTTTGCTAGTGTGGACGAAGAAAACGATGCTATCTGAATACGGTGACGTCATCAATAGATACGACCGGGCGCCAGACCACTCGACCATGAGTATCCAAAATGGCGGATAGACGCTACGGACAGAATCAGGAATGGCGTCAATTTCGCGGGCAGATATATTGAAATGCGCATACGTCGAGTTCATTTGAGCATGCGCACTGAGGGTATAATAGCGTTTTCAAAACGGATACGGCGTTGTAGTGTGGACGGGCGAAAACGATACGAAAACGATAAGTGTGGACGGGACGCAAATCTTTTTGAAAACGAAGCAAAACAGCTCCGTTTTCGTTTGAAAACGGATTAGTGTGGACGGGGCCTCAGTCTGATAGTTGCCCTTTGGAAATTTGATGTTCTTAAAACTAGCATATTTGACATCGAGCCTTCGCTTCTTGGGCAAATATTTGTTTAAACATCACTTTTCCGCGGGGCCGCTTATCAGCCAATAGTTCCTCGACAAAAACACTCTTGTTCAAATAGAAACACGGCACTTGCTATTCATTTCTTAAATGTAAATTTTAAGTATGTTCTAGCGTAAACGTAGAAACTTTAAACCGTTTCATCATCTAACAGTTCGTGATTTTTTTCTTCTCTTCAGGATCTGCCAATGATTCTCTTGCCTGGCATCGTGGTCATCCTTTTACAACCAAAGATCAGGACAACGACAGCTTGGATGGAAACTGTGCTGTGACCTTCAAAGGAGCGTGGTGGTACAATGCCTGTCATGCATCCAACCTGAACGGTGTTTATCATCCAGGAGGACCACAGTCATCATATGCTGATGGTATAAACTGGAAGCACTGGAAAGGATATAAGTACTCCATGAAACGTGCTGAGATGAAGATAAGACCAGTAAACTCCTAAGACTGGGGTGTTCTTGGTTTCCCTTAGTACGTCCTGACTTTTTTCACACAGTTTTATACCCATTGACTCAGTGCAATGCCTTAAAACCTCAAGAGTCTAGATAACAAACTTGTTAGCTTGCCGATACCCTTCTTCAAAAGTGCAGTCAGTGGACACCTAGTTAACTCTTGTAACCAAAATCATTTTCTGTACGAAAAAAGTGTGATATTCACAACTGACAAGGACTGAAAAAAAGGTTATTGAACGGCGATATTTTTCTCTTGCACCAACTGACCTAACCATTCCCAAAAGAAGGCAACAGATGCATTTCTGATTCACTATGCTTTTAAATTTTGGTGTTCCCCTTTGATATATAATGGTAATTGAACTGAGTGGAGTGCAATTTGGTCTGAAATCATACGCGTGATTTCAAAATCGAACGAGCGCGCAGCGCAAGTTCGATTTCAAATCACAAGTATAATTTCAGACCAAATTGCAAGACCGAAGTTCAATTACCACTTTATTAGATCCATTTTGAAATCACACAATAGCCTGCAATGTATATACAAGAAATACAAGATTTTGGTCAAGTTTCCAAATTTGCCAAAGCAATGGCTTTTTTGTCTTTCATTTTCCTGTAATGTGACTGGTTAGTTTAAAAAAGCCTGGAAATTTGATTGGCCCTTTTGTTTTACTGTCCCATTCTTATTGGCTGAGAAAAGATGCGATTTAGAGCGAAAGATAGTGCGATTCGTGAATAAATCGCACCGCTGAGAGCCAGTCACATTGCAAGGATAACCAGTGATCTCAAAATGGATTTAATTAATATTAGAACCTTCCTCGACGCCCCTCTCTTGATTGATATATTCTCGAACCTTTAGTAAATGGTGTTCGCTGGGTTTCCCAGTCCAGTTTTATCCCCTCTCTGACCAGAAATGGTCAATTGGGGGGCTTTTCATTTTGCCAAAGATTCCGGAAATTTCTTTCGGAATTCGAATGTCCGTTTCGGTTTCTTCTGAGTGGAATATTCGGGATCATTCTGGAGGTGGTCGGACAGAAATTCGTCGTTCTATTTTTGACAAACTGGTTCTTTACCCTAATTAGGGAATTTATTAAAGGCTAATAAATGATAGTAAGAGCCACTACTTTTGGCCATGGTTGGACCGGTTTAATTTGAAAATGTCGTTCCATTTCCGTCGGGTATTGCCGCTGATCTGTGACCGGTCGGTTTGGCATAATGAACTGAAGCACCTCCCAAAGTAGTGCCGCCAGTTAGTCTATCTAACCTAATAATAATAATAATAATAATAATTGATATTTAAACAGGGTAACCCCTTCAGTCACAGGACTGTGATCAACGGGGCCCTGTAATCATTAAATATAAAGAGAGTAGATTAATTATTAATCAGATAGACTAACTGGCGGCACTACTTTGGGAGGTGCTTCAGTTCATTATGCCAAACCGACCGGTCACAGATCAGCGGCAATACCCGACGGAAATGGAACGACATTTTCAAATTAAACCGGTCCAACCATGGCCAAAAGTAGTGGCTCTTACTATCATTTATTAGCCTTTAATAAATTCCCTAATTAGGGTAAAGAACCAGTTTGTCAAAAATAGAACGACGAATTTCTGTCCGACCACCTCCAGAATGATCCCGAATATTCCACTCAGAAGAAACCGAAACGGACATTCGAATTCCGAAAGAAATTTCCGGAATCTTTGGCAAAATGAAAAGCCCCCCAATTGACCATTTCTGGTCAGAGAGGGGATAAAACTGGACTGGGAAACCCAGCGAACACCATTTACTAAAGGTTCGAGAATATATCAATCAAGAGAGGGGCGTCGAGGAAGGTTCTAAATATTAATTAAATCCATTTTGAGATCACTGGTTATCCTTGCAATGTGACTGGCTCTCAGCGGTGCGATTTATTCACGAATCGCACTATCTTTCGCTCTAAATCGCATCTTTTCTCAGCCAATAAGAATGGGACAGTAAAACAAAAGGGCCAATCAAATTTCCAGGCTTTTTTAAACTAACCAGTCACATTACAGGAAAATGAAAGACAAAAAAGCCATTGCTTTGGCAAATTTGGAAACTTGACCAAAATCTTGTATTTCTTGTATATACATTGCAGGCTATTGTGTGATTTCAAAATGGATCTAATAAAGTGGTAATTGAACTTCGGTCTTGCAAATTTGGTCTGAAATTATACTTGTGATTTGAAATCGAACTTGCGCTGCGCGCTCGTTCGATTTTGAAATCACGCGTATGATTTCAGACCAAATTGCACTCCACTCAGTTCAATTACCATTATATATCAAAGGGGAACACCAAAATTTAAAAGCATAGTGAATCAGAAATGCATCTGTTGCCTTCTTTTGGGAATGGTATGGTCAGTTGGTGCAAGAGAAAAATATCGCCGTTCAATAACCTTTTTTTCAGTCCTTGTCAGTTGTGAATATCACACTTTTTTCGTACAGAAAATGATTTTGGTTACAAGAGTTAACTAGGTGTCCACTGACTGCACTTTTGAAGAAGGGTATCGGCAAGCTAACAAGTTTGTTATCTAGACTCTTGAGGTTTTTAAGGCATTGCACTGAGTCAATGGGTATAAAACTGTGTGAAAAGAGTCAGGACGTACTAAGGGAAACCAAGAACACCCCAGTCTTAGGAGTTTACTGGTCTTATCTTCATCTCAGCACGTTTCATGGAGTACTTATATCCTTTCCAGTGCTTCCAGTTTATACCATCAGCATATGATGACTGTGGTCCTCCTGGATGATAAACACCGTTCAGGTTGGATGCATGACAGGCATTGTACCACCACGCTCCTTTGAAGGTCACAGCACAGTTTCCATCCAAGCTGTCGTTGTCCTGATCTTTGGTTGTAAAAGGATGACCACGATGCCAGGCAAGAGAATCATTGGCAGATCCTGAAGAGAAGAAAAAAATCACGAACTGTTAGATGATGAAACGGTTTAAAGTTTCTACGTTTACGCTAGAACATACTTAAAATTTACATTTAAGAAATGAATAGCAAGTGCCGTGTTTCTATTTGAACAAGAGTGTTTTTGTCGAGGAACTATTGGCTGATAAGCGGCCCCGCGGAAAAGTGATGTTTAAACAAATATTTGCCCAAGAAGCGAAGGCTCGATGTCAAATATGCTAGTTTTAAGAACATCAAATTTCCAAAGGGCAACTATCAGACTGAGGCCCCGTCCACACTAATCCGTTTTCAAACGAAAACGGAGCTGTTTTGCTTCGTTTTCAAAAAGATTTGCGTCCCGTCCACACTTATCGTTTTCGTATCGTTTTCGCCCGTCCACACTACAACGCCGTATCCGTTTTGAAAACGCTATTATACCCTCAGTGCGCATGCTCAAATGAACTCGACGTATGCGCATTTCAATATATCTGCCCGCGAAATTGACGCCATTCCTGATTCTGTCCGTAGCGTCTATCCGCCATTTTGGATACTCATGGTCGAGTGGTCTGGCGCCCGGTCGTATCTATTGATGACGTCACCGTATTCAGATAGCATCGTTTTCTTCGTCCACACTAGCAAACAGCGTTTTCAAAAAGCATCGTTTTCAAATCACTCCACTCTGGAGAGCGTTTTCGAATGGCTCCGTTTTCGGTGATCGTTTTCGGCGTTGTAGTGTGGACGATAGCCGTTAAGCCGTATCCGGAGCAAACAGCTCCGTTTTCGTTTGAAAACGGATTAGTGTGGACAGGGCCTGATAGTTCCTAGACATAAACGCTGTATTGTCTTTATATCGTTCACCACTCAATTTTCTTCCGCGCGTCAGTTCTATAACTCGATAGCAACAAGGAAAACGTTTTTCTATTTCTTTTAGAAAACACCGCGACTAAAAAGGGAAACAACTTGTTAACTTTGATTATCAAAATGTAAATTTTCTTTCCTCGTGCGCCATCATTACGTCAACAGCCCGTGCTAGTTCTGTGTTCCTATCAAGTTTTCGTATAAATCCACTAGCGTTCTCGAATACCGTTCTCTGATTGGCCACGCTACTCACTATCTATTCTGTGATAGATAGTGAGTAGCGTAGCAGTGTACGCTTCTTAATACAATGACGGCCGCTCTTTTTTAGTTTTTCGAGGTGTCTGTGAAAAGGATCTATATAGAGTTTTGAACGACTAATAGATTTACACTAAAACAATAAGATTATTCGCTATCGTTACATGTTTCGCACGGGCCTTGAATAGTCCTTGAAGAAGCATCGAATCCCTTGAAAATTGAAAAATTTGCTCAAGTCCTTGAAAAGTTCTTGAATTTTCCCAAGTAGTCCTTGAATCTTATCGAAAGGCCTTTGAATAAATAAAACATTCTCGTCCCCAGAGGCCGCGCTCCTTTTGGTCAGCACCAAGAATCGCGACCTCTGGCCCAGTCCAACGACATTCCGTTTTTGAATGGCTTTGTAAACACAATAGATTGAGACCAGAACCAATCAGATTTGTCAGACTTGACTCTGAACATGCGCAGAGTGACAGGAAGTCCGTGAATCGCGGACTTCCGGTGTTGGACTTGGCCAGAGGTCGCGATTCTTGGTGCTGACGAAAAGGAGCGCGGCCTCTGAGGACGAGAGTGTAAATAAAACTTCTTTAACGCAACGTTGTCTTGCGCACAGAAAACTTTGAAAGCTTAGCAAAACACAATTTTATGCGTGAAACATCGCGTGAAACTTTCAAGTTCTTGTGGTGATTTCTGGTGTAGATCATTGCTGTTATTTGACGTACCTTAGGAACCGTCCCTTCCAGGGATAAGGTAATGATCAAGTCATCTAGTGCATAAGGAATTTTGCGATGTCATGGAGTCAAAAAGACGGAAGGGCCAGTGCTTATACAATAAAAAGTGGGACCGTGACCCTCGATCCAAAATCTGGGTGAGCGCATTGCATGAAAGCGGCCAAGCGAAAAGCATTGTGTCAATGGTGTAAACCGGACAACTGACGTCTCAAGTATGGGCGAGAGCGCGCTGAAATCGCACTCAAAAAGCGAGAAGCACAAGGAAACAGTCAAATTGAGTGGAAAACAAGTCGTTGAAAAATTGTGATTTGTCCTTGAAAAGGCCTAGAAAAGTACTTGAAAAGAAAGGTCTCAGGTCTGTATATAAACCATGTTCGATTTCTATGCGTGATAGTTGACTCGAGCTGCGCCCTCGTAAACTATCGCGCGATAGAAATCTCGAGCTCATGAACTAATTGGTTAATGGAAACACGATTTTAAACTAATCAGCGCGGGTCTTTTCTTAGGACTATTTTCTAATAACAGATCGAATTAGCTAGTTTATCAATTTGGTTTTTGTTTTGTTCAACAGCGTTTACAGACTTAATTATACTTGTTAACATTTACTAGCAATTCACGAAAAGAGGGTGCAAAATTAGATTGTAGCTGTAGCTTCATAGCTTGTAGAATGTACCTGAATATGATCCAAGACTCAGACGGTACTTAGATGCTTCATCGCCTATTGCAAACATGTCGTATTCGGCGAATCTAGTCTCTCCTTCCCAGTCCTCTAGATCAACTCGAAGCTTGAAAGTATCACTGTTGGTCAGGCGATGTATCTTGTCCAGTCCCAGCCAAACCTCGCCATTCAGGTTACCGAAGCCGTTCTGATAGTCGGCCCAGCCGCGGTAGAAATCAACGGAGCCGTCCAGTCTCTTCTGGAACACTGTCCACCCCCCACCGTCCGTTGTTTGGTCGCAGAAAACATCAAAGACTCCTGAACCATCAGGGCTAATTGTATACACACCACTGCTTGTTTTACCAGCATTGTACAGTTCAGCACAGCTTTTCATTGGAGCTGGAAGAGATATTCAAACTTAAACGGTAACCGCCTATATACTCATACCATTCCCCTAATTTGTATTGACATCGTTTAGAAAGTTGGGCATTTCCCTTTCCAGAATATGAATAGAAAATCAATGGAAATAAGCAGCGTGTGGGTTTCGGCGTTTAAAATTCATTTAAGGTACATGAAATACTCGTGACAGCCAAATTTGAGCACCGAGTGGCTCTGGGGACGAGAACCATAATATTTTCCATTCAGTGCCTACTTACTGCATTCATAAACCTTCGACACTTCATTTAACACGCATGAGTCTCCATTCATGCATCCAGCTAGCGGACAACTGTACTGTGGACAAATGAAGAAAAAAATTAGGAGAGGTATCACTTAAATATTGGCGAACTTTTGGAGATAAAAATTAACAAGTAATTGCTCAAGTTGTTTATAGATTTCTACAAGACTTTTTCATTAGAGACAAGCAGCGCGAGCACTGATGATACGCTGAATTATATGATTGAGCGAAAAAG
>JAHPZR010014339.1:10000-18205 GCA_019787425.1 Platygyra sinensis | reverse complement strand
TACGGTGACGTCATCAATAGATACGACCGGGCGCCAGACCACTCGACCATGAGTATCCAAAATGGCGGATAGACGCTACGGACAGAATCAGGAATGGCGTCAATTTCGCGGGCAGATATATTGAAATGCGCATACGTCGAGTTCATTTGAGCATGCGCACTGAGGGTATAATAGCGTTTTCAAAACGGATACGGCGTTGTAGTGTGGACGGGCGAAAACGATACGAAAACGATAAGTGTGGACGGGACGCAAATCTTTTTGAAAACGAAGCAAAACAGCTCCGTTTTCGTTTGAAAACGGATTAGTGTGGACGGGGCCTCAGTCTGATAGTTGCCCTTTGGAAATTTGATGTTCTTAAAACTAGCATATTTGACATCGAGCCTTCGCTTCTTGGGCAAATATTTGTTTAAACATCACTTTTCCGCGGGGCCGCTTATCAGCCAATAGTTCCTCGACAAAAACACTCTTGTTCAAATAGAAACACGGCACTTGCTATTCATTTCTTAAATGTAAATTTTAAGTATGTTCTAGCGTAAACGTAGAAACTTTAAACCGTTTCATCATCTAACAGTTCGTGATTTTTTTCTTCTCTTCAGGATCTGCCAATGATTCTCTTGCCTGGCATCGTGGTCATCCTTTTACAACCAAAGATCAGGACAACGACAGCTTGGATGGAAACTGTGCTGTGACCTTCAAAGGAGCGTGGTGGTACAATGCCTGTCATGCATCCAACCTGAACGGTGTTTATCATCCAGGAGGACCACAGTCATCATATGCTGATGGTATAAACTGGAAGCACTGGAAAGGATATAAGTACTCCATGAAACGTGCTGAGATGAAGATAAGACCAGTAAACTCCTAAGACTGGGGTGTTCTTGGTTTCCCTTAGTACGTCCTGACTTTTTTCACACAGTTTTATACCCATTGACTCAGTGCAATGCCTTAAAACCTCAAGAGTCTAGATAACAAACTTGTTAGCTTGCCGATACCCTTCTTCAAAAGTGCAGTCAGTGGACACCTAGTTAACTCTTGTAACCAAAATCATTTTCTGTACGAAAAAAGTGTGATATTCACAACTGACAAGGACTGAAAAAAAGGTTATTGAACGGCGATATTTTTCTCTTGCACCAACTGACCTAACCATTCCCAAAAGAAGGCAACAGATGCATTTCTGATTCACTATGCTTTTAAATTTTGGTGTTCCCCTTTGATATATAATGGTAATTGAACTGAGTGGAGTGCAATTTGGTCTGAAATCATACGCGTGATTTCAAAATCGAACGAGCGCGCAGCGCAAGTTCGATTTCAAATCACAAGTATAATTTCAGACCAAATTTGCAAGACCGAAGTTCAATTACCACTTTATTAGATCCATTTTGAAATCACACAATAGCCTGCAATGTATATACAAGAAATACAAGATTTTGGTCAAGTTTCCAAATTTGCCAAAGCAATGGCTTTTTTGTCTTTCATTTTCCTGTAATGTGACTGGTTAGTTTAAAAAAGCCTGGAAATTTGATTGGCCCTTTTGTTTTACTGTCCCATTCTTATTGGCTGAGAAAAGATGCGATTTAGAGCGAAAGATAGTGCGATTCGTGAATAAATCGCACCGCTGAGAGCCAGTCACATTGCAAGGATAACCAGTGATCTCAAAATGGATTTAATTAATATTAGAACCTTCCTCGACGCCCCTCTCTTGATTGATATATTCTCGAACCTTTAGTAAATGGTGTTCGCTGGGTTTCCCAGTCCAGTTTTATCCCCTCTCTGACCAGAAATGGTCAATTGGGGGGCTTTTCATTTTGCCAAAGATTCCGGAAATTTCTTTCGGAATTCGAATGTCCGTTTCGGTTTCTTCTGAGTGGAATATTCGGGATCATTTCTGGAGGTGGTCGGACAGAAATTCGTCGTTCTATTTTTGACAAACTGGTTCTTTACCCTAATTAGGGAATTTATTAAAGGCTAATAAATGATAGTAAGAGCCACTACTTTTGGCCATGGTTGGACCGGTTTAATTTGAAAATGTCGTTCCATTTCCGTCGGGTATTGCCGCTGATCTGTGACCGGTCGGTTTGGCATAATGAAAGCACCTCCCAAAGTAGTGCCGCCAGTTAGTCTATCTAACCTAATCACATAGACCCTTAATTGCTTTACTTTACTTTAACTGCATCCTTAATCATGACGACCCAGGCCTCTCAGGCCTGATCACGACCTGGCTGGCGTTGGGACGAGCATACTCAGACCAGTTCCTGCAGAGATATAGACGCCAATTTAAGTGCAAAATTGAGCTACAAGGAGATCATACCAGCAGCAATAATTGGGACGGAGACCGTAAGTCTTGGGATCCGTGCGCACCTATGATATGGGACAATTTTGCTATTTTTAGAACAAATAGCGCTATCCTGACGACATATATCCGCGCGAATCCACGCACATGTCGTGAGTTCTCGCGTGGATGTTGTCACGTCGCGTGATCAAATGGTGAGGGTTGCGAGATTCTCTTGTGGATTTTCCACAGCGATGGCAGGGAATAAGGCAAGGAATAACAACCAGCAACAATTTTCATCGACGGCATAAAGCTACTAACATCATGTGTGCTTCCTCAACACAGTGAAATTTTACACTGCGAAAATAAAATAGACAAGGAGTTTTAATCTACCAACAAATTCAAAATACTTACTCTAAGTTAACTAAAGAAAGCGTCATCGTAACTTTGCTCATTAATTCTGCCGTATTCAGACATGTACACGTATCGCCGGGCCCTCTCAGTTATTTATCGACAAAAGACAATTTATTGGATTTTTTTACAGAAACAAACCTGACTGAGCAGTATCTGCAGACAAACTTATTGCACCTTAATGAAACATCAAGCGTTGCTTACAATTTAGGCAAAACTCAAACCGGCCGCGATAGACTCTGTCGAAATCCACGCAAGCGTCTGGTAAGAGGAGGGCAACTTTAAATATCTAAAACGCTGAAACATACATCCAAATATATCTAACTGGTTTTTAGCTATGTCATGAAAAAGCTGTTAATCTTCATCCTATGTGAAATTTAGAGTGTAGTAATGAGAAGTTCTTGTAAAAGACGCACCGGAACAGAACTTGGTCAGTGATTGAGGCGGGACACCTAAATTCGACACGGTCTTACTTCTCTCAAACTGGAGCAGCTTACGACGAAAGTACTTAAGCAAAATTCCATTAGACATAAACGTATTGAATTGTGGACCAAAAACATCGAAAATTGTGGGAATTTCGGACGCCATATATTTCCCCCCACGCTACATCCGGAAAAATCCTCGCAGTATGAAGACGCGTGTGCCGCACGCGATGGCGCAATTTGTGCAAAAATAGAAAAATTGTCCCATATCATAGGTACAACCCCAATACTCGGTCTCCATAACCTGATCGTACAAAATGTTGTCAAATGCCTTCGAGATGTCACAAATAACACAATCAACATCTTAGTCTCGTCCGAGGTATAACTCCTAACAAAGGCCTCAAAGACAAGTCATGACTTTTCCAACGTATACTAGGTGTCTACTTTAATAACTCTCGGAAAGTTGCATATCCTTTCACCTGACAAATATAATCATTGAGAACTAAAAATAGCTAGTAAATGTAAGGTCCAGCGGGGCTCTTGATCGTTAGGGACGGACCATTACATTTTGAGATGTGAGGGTTTGGCAATTTCCAAAAAAATAAAATTCCTGCACAGAAAAAAATAATTCTGGAAAAAAATCGGGCAATGGAAGACATACGGAAAAAATCGAGAAAGTGTATTCTACTACCCAGGTCCTGGTTTTAATGTTAAAAAAAATTCTTGCACCAGCTATTGCCCGTTCCCCTCCCCCTCCCAAAAGAAAATCATACATAGCTTAAAGATGGGAAAAAAATCATGCTTCCAAAAAATTGCCCACCCCTTTCCCTTAAAAAACGTGGTGCGATCCTTAATAGATTATATCATTAAAAAATCATCTCTCGTTATTCTCTGAATTTTACCATGGATTCCGGTAAAAGATTCGCTGTTACACTTCCAAGGTTGTTGCGTCTTATTGCGAACCGTTGATTTGTGTCTAAGGTCTCGCCTACAGTTAGCATGACAATGAAATAATTATTAATAGGATTGCGTAATCTAGCAATATAGAAGGGTAACTTCTATTGTGCCATGACAGAGGCAAATATCACAAATCAAGACTTGGTTGAAGTTTTTGGCATCCAAAGTAAATGAGGAAAGGTAAAAAATCGTTGTACATGCGTTGAAAATCCTCCTTTGTCATGAGACAATAAAGTTTACAAAGTTAAACAACAAAATACAGGGCCACTAATTTACATCTCATCGAATCACAAAGGTGCCTATTCTGTTGTGCTTCGTTCTTCAAAAGATTTTGACACATGTAAAACAGGTGGTGCGAAGTGGCCCTGCATTCTGTAGTTGCATTCTGTGGTTGCTCCACGTTCCTCGTGAATGAATTCCTAAACCTCTATATTCGCTACGACAACTTGGACCCAAACTTGCAGGATTTCTTGCTTTCCGAATGCCACCGTGGTTGCACCCAAAACCATCCAAGTCGATAATATAAGGCAACAAAGTGTGCTGTTAAAAGCGAACGTGCTACATTTGGACGCAAGGGCTTCCAAACTGATAAAAATAACTCATATATACTAACACAAGGAAACAATCTTCTCCTTATTTATCGATCGATTACCACGCGTATTATCTAGAATATTCGTGTACCAATCACTCATCGAGGTTTGCACGTGCTCTTAAAGTTAATACTTGCATAATGAGAGCAAGAGTCGCACAATTAAATTGTACGTTGACCCAGTGATCTTTGTCGTATATGTGTCCGTTTGTTAATCCGCAGTGGAATTTGCGAAAGCCCAGGAAAATTGACAAATGTGCATCGTATTATGCGCCCGTATTCAAGTCGAAGTTCAATACCGTCCGTGACGCCAACCGCATGAGATATAAGAAAGAAATAATTATTGACCTGGCGCCATTTTCAACACGGCAGAAACCGCCAGGCGCTGAAGCGTTATCTGAAGATAGTCACACAGTGTTTCATTAGTGCATCGTTTAGCAGTCTGTTGTTCGACTTGATTGACAGTTCAAACTCGTCACTACTACAGCTGATGTGCAATAGGCATATCCCACACTGCATCACGGTACTGGCCAATATAACTTTTGTACCTAAGAAGAAACAGCCCTGTGTCATTCAAAGACACGACAATGCTATAAAAAGAGACGCTCTTATCAATGCACGTGACCAAATACAAAACGAACCTCTGCAGGCCACAAAGGACTTTCCTTGGCCTGCTGTATTTTTGGACCTGTGGCTGATTGCTCAAAGATCTAATAAAGTTTTAAGGCGGCCGGACACAGTTTTGCGCGCGCTCTTGCTGATGCGATCCAGCGCGTGCAAAGGGACGCAAAAACACAAAACAAATATGCAGTCGATTCAGCGATCATTCTATTTGCCAAATGCCCGCACTTTCTGTGCTGTTTTTCATGATTAAACGCAGTGTATTGACAGTTTTAGTCTTTTATTACAAAGGTATGTTAAAAAAGATGTCGATGCAAAGAACCCAGCAATTCTCAGATTTGTCTTTGTAACCGAAAGAACCCAGTTAAATGCATCGCACGCGTAGCAAGTCAAAAAATTGCGACCGAATGCGGAACAGCTTTCTCGGAAATACGCCTATTTCTCGAGAACCACTCGTTGGAATTTCACGAAATTTGCCACGAAAATACTTTAAGAAATGAGTAGCTGGAGTACTGAAAGAAAAAAAAAAGAAATTCAACAGAGGAAGATTTAGACATTCCAGTGAACCTTCAACAAGCGATAATCAAAGATCTCTCTGTCAGATTATTTAAATAGTGTAACTTACATGCTTGTTGCATGCAAATTGTAAAGAAAATCTAACGACCAGATTTTCTCAAATAAACAAACCGATTTTAAATGCCTGCATACATTTCTTGACGTTGCTGACGTTGCCATGGCAACAGCACATACGTCAACCCATCAAAAAAATCGAGGTTTGTGTTGTTAACTTGCTTGCTGTCGTTTTTGGTGACCAAAGGATCAAGGGTTTTAGAGAAAAAGGAAAATGAAACAGGTATCAAAAACTGTGTTTGACCACCTTAAAATGCATCTAGTTTCTAGCTGATCAAAAAGTGGGCAGACAGAAAAAAATTAGTCTTTTGACGAACATAAATTAAGAATATAATTCGGAACTAGATTTAGCGAAACATTTAAGCTAAAAGCAAAAGCTTAGGCCGAAAACCCTTGTGTTCAATTAATAATTTGGCGCGACATTTACCAGGCTGGGTCTCTTTTTTGGTAGAACAATCCCCTTAAATGTTAAGCGCAAGCAAACAGCAGTAAACAAATGCTATTAGTATACACTAAAACAGTGAATAGTATAGCGTTGAAGGCGCGCGCTGATTGGCTCGTCAAACTCCAAATATCCTTTGCTATTTACCTCCGAACAACTAGTGAAAAAATGGCGTCCCGATTTGCATCCCTGACAAGTGAAGAAATCATCCAAATTATTTTTTGTGGTGTATATTATCTCACTGTTTTAGTATATACTTAAACAACTGTTCACCTCAGTGTCGGTGGCTAGCGGTGGTTATTTACCTCGCCGCTTTGCGGTTTGGTAGATATCCACCGCTAGCCACCTCCACTTCGGTGAATAGTTGTTAATTATATCACAAGCAAACACAGTATTAACCGCAAGCAAACAGCAGTAAATAAAAGCAAACTATGTATGTGCCCTACCATGAATTATATCCCCACACTACACCGGAGATATTTGAAAATGGAGCTTTATTCTTCCGATTAACGGAACTTTTCGAAAACGCTCTTCACACCTGAGGAATTTGGAATTTGAAAACGCCGGCTTCGTGTTTTAGTGTGGACGGGAAATACTTTAAAAGCGAAGCTTTTCCGCGTAAAAACGATGACGTCATGACAATCATGATATTACCCTAACCGAGGTTTGCTCAAACACAAATCTAAAGGAGACTGGTGATTGTTACTTTTTAAATTCCTCCGGCGTAGTGTGGACGGAAACATTTGCTGCGTTTTCCGGGCCTTGCATTTTTTTATTTAGTACTTCTCACCTATTTGTTCCACCGTGTGAAGTCGTAACTGTTCTTCCGCTGTTTTAGAGATACCTTGACAGTTTTTCAATGAACTTGATAGTCTTTGATTCTTTTCGAACGAAGCTTCAGTCCACTTCTGTCCAAACTCCTCCGTATTTATCACAAGAGGCCGTAAAATGTCACCGATGTTCAAAGTGTGATCAAAAAACAAATGCTTAGATGTCCTGTTAGGATCTTTGTACGAAATTTTTCCACTGAAGTTCATGTGTAGTGCAGGAGATTGGTATTTTAATTCAATTTTGTGCCTCGCCTATGAGGGAACAACTTGGAGTTAGTATGCTGGGCAGCCTTTTTAACTCTAAAATAAAACTGTTACTTCTCCTTTCAGATTGCCATAAATCTCTTTCAACGCTGGTTTTCCTAATGCATGTTCACCACCATGTCTGTTTGTCAATGTTTCGATGTTATAAAGAAGGCGCAAGAGTTGATCTTATCAGTGTAGTTGAACAATATAGTTATTTACTGGAAAATCTTATATAATTACAGCCGAAGTTAGAGGACAAGGGAAAATATACAAACCCATCTGCAGTGCATCTTCGAACGGTTTATTAGGGCGGTGGTCAATTAAGTGTCATAGAACCAAAACCAATTAAACTTCTGAGCCAATCTCAAAGCGTAGTAAAACCAAAACCAAAGTAATTAATTGCCTGATTACTTTCGACACCGTTCTAACACGAATTAATAACCCGATAAGCATACGAAAACAATTGGAGACCACAAGACTAGGAGGGAATTAGAAATTGAACAAAGAGATGATATTCTCACCCATTCAAGGGGTCCAATGCATTCATCCTGAAGTGTGTTGCTTGTCGATGAATCAAAGGAGGCAATCAGATTGGAGGGGGGTTCTAGCACGCTGCTGACGTCATGGATCGGAGCGTTAGCTTGATTCTGATTGGTCAGGTAAAGAACAAGAACAAGTTCGAGTGGTTTGAAGACTTTCTGAAAAGTAACACGAAGATTGCTATCGAAACATAGTTCCACAGCTTCTGGAGAATGCGGGAAATGAACCAAGTCTTCCGGTAATGAAGCGGA
>JAHPZR010014339.1:0-5000 GCA_019787425.1 Platygyra sinensis | reverse complement strand
CAAATGTTTCCGTCCACACTACGCCGGAGGAATTTAAAAAGTAACAATCACCAGTCTCCTTTAGATTTGTGTTTGAGCAAACCTCGGTTAGGGTAATATCATGATTGTCATGACGTCATCGTTTTTACGCGGAAAAGCTTCGCTTTTAAAGTATTTCCCGTCCACACTAAAACACGAAGCCGGCGTTTTCAAATTCCAAATTCCTCAGGTGTGAAGAGCGTTTTCGAAAAGTTCCGTTAATCGGAAGAATAAAGCTCCATTTTCAAATATCTCCGGTGTAGTGTGGGGATATAATTCATGGTAGGGCACATACATAGTTTGCTTTTATTTACTGCTGTTTGCTTGCGGTTAATACTGTGTTTGCTTGTGATATAATTAACAACTATTCACCGAAGTGGAGGTGGCTAGCGGTGGATATCTACCAAACCGCAAAGCGGCGAGGTAAATAACCACCGCTAGCCACCGACACTGAGGTGAACAGTTGTTTAAGTATATACTAAAACAGTGAGATAATATACACCACAAAAAATAATTTGGATGATTTCTTCACTTGTCAGGGATGCAAATCGGGACGCCATTTTTTCACTAGTTGTTCGGAGGTAAATAGCAAAGGATATTTGGAGTTTGACGAGCCAATCAGCGCGCGCCTTCAACGCTATACTATTCACTGTTTTAGTGTATACTAATAGCATTTGTTTACTGCTGTTTGCTTGCGCTTAACATTTAAGGGGATTGTTCTACCAAAAAAGAGACCCAGCCTGGTAAATGTCGCGCCAAATTATTAATTGAACACAAGGGTTTTCGGCCTAAGCTTTTGCTTTTAGCTTAAATGTTTCGCTAAATCTAGTTCCGAATTATATTCTTAATTTATGTTCGTCAAAAGACTAATTTTTTTCTGTCTGCCCACTTTTTGATCAGCTAGAAACTAGATGCATTTTAAGGTGGTCAAACACAGTTTTTGATACCTGTTTCATTTTCCTTTTTCTCTAAAACCCTTGATCCTTTGGTCACCAAAAACGACAGCAAGCAAGTTAACAACACAAACCTCGATTTTTTTGATGGGTTGACGTATGTGCTGTTGCCATGGCAACGTCAGCAACGTCAAGAAATGTATGCAGGCATTTAAAATCGGTTTGTTTATTTGAGAAAATCTGGTCGTTAGATTTTCTTTACAATTTGCATGCAACAAGCATGTAAGTTACACTATTTAAATAATCTGACAGAGAGATCTTTGATTATCGCTTGTTGAAGGTTCACTGGAATGTCTAAAACTTCCTCTGTTGAATTTCTTTTTTTTCCTTTCAGTACTCCAGTTACTCATTTCTTAAAGTATTTTCGTGGCAAATTTCGTGAAATTCTAACGAGTGGTTCTCGAGAAATAGGCGTATTTCCGAGAAAGCTGTTCCGCATTCGGTCGCAATTTTTTGACTTGCTACGCGTGCGCTGCATTTAACTAGGTTCTTTCGGTTACAAAGACAAATCTGAGAATTGCTGGGTTCTTTGCATCGACATCTTTTTTAACATACCTTTGTAATAAAAGACTAAAACTGTCAATACGTTGCGTTTAATCATGAAAAACAGCACAGAAAGTGCGGGCATTTGGCAAATAGAATGATCGCTGAATCGACAGCATATTTGTTTTGTGTTTTTGCATCCCTTTGCGCGCGCTGGATCGCATCAGCAAGAGCGCGCGCAAAACTGTGTTCGGCCACCTTAAAACTTTATTAAGTCTTTGAGCGATCAGCCACAGGTGCAAAAATACAGCAGCCCAAGTAAAGTCCTTTGTGGCCTGCAGAGGTTCGTTTTGTATTTGGTAACGTGCATTGATAAGAGCGGCTCTTTTTATAGCATTGTCGTGTCTTTGAATGACACAGTTAACAAATGGTAAACGCCATAGCGTGTACTATTAAGTTTTTTACGATAACTGCAGAAATTCACGCGCGCTCATTGGCTATTTTTTATTGTCCATATGCGGACATACACATGAATTTAAAATTCATGCGACGCGTCAGCGAGCGAGAGCCGGCAATTCGACAATTTGTTATCGTAAAAACAAATTGATGTCAGTTTTTAATGCGTCTGTCCTGTTATTGATCATGAATTTCGTCATCACATTGTCAAAGTAGCTGCGGATCCACGAGGCGATAGCCGAGTGGATCCGCATAAAAAACGCGGGAGGTTGCTAAGCACGAAAGAAGCGTAAGAGTTGCACGAGGCGATAGCCGAGTGCGACTCTAGCTTCTTGAGTGCTTAGCAAACCTCCCAAGTGCATCCATAACTCAATAGTACACGCTATGGCGTTTACCATTTGTTTTATAACATAACATTCAGACAGAAGTCAACAGAAGTCTTTAGAGTCTATACCACGCTGCTCGCGTCAATGTGTCACGCAATGCCTTTTTCAGCTCGCGCTCTGAAGAAAAATATTTTCTTTGACGTTGATATTGTGGTAAGAAACAAACCGAGATGTAGTTTATTGTGGTCTGTACTCTTGCCGACAACGAGTACGTGTCATTACTCGTTTCCCAAACAATTTTTTTCGTATTGTTTCTGCACATTAAGCGAGTTTGTAAAAGTTTTTGAAACGAAAGACTGACGCGTACAAGCAGCTCATTTGCATAATACAGCGCGTGCACTTTCAATTCCGAGTAGACAAATATTTATTTCGCTATCTTTGATGTGGTAAAAAACAAATTGAATGTGGTTTAGCGTGGTCCGTACTCTTATCGACAACGATACACGTCATCAGAGTGGTCAAAATGTTGTGGACTCACGAGGTCCGCAACAAATTAAGCTAGATCACAAAGCGCGCGCTTTGCTTTATTTATTGAGTACGTCAGCACTATACACCCATGGGCAAATAGTAGATGGTGAATTAGCCAATCAGAGCGCGCGCTTTGCTTTAGTTAAATGTTATAATGCTGTTTCTTCTTAGGTACAAAGGTTATATTGGCCAGTACCGTGATGCAGTGTGGGATATGCCTATTGCACATCAGCTGTAGTAGTGACGAGTTTGAACTGTCAATCAAGTCGAACAACAGACTGCTAAACGATGCACTAATGAAACACTGTGTGACTATCTTCAGATAACGCTTCAGCGCCTGGCGGTTTCTGCCGTGTTGAAAATGGCGCCAGGTCAATAATTATTTCTTTCTTATATCTCATGCGGTTGGCGTCACGGACGGTATTGAACTTCAACTTGAATACGGGCGCATAATACGATGCACATTTGTCAATTTTCCTGGGCTTTCGCAAATTCCACTGCGGATTAACAAACGGACACATATACGACAAAGATCACTGGGTCAACGTACAATTTAATTGTGCGACTCTTGCTCTCATTATGCAAGTATTAACTTTAAGAGCACGTGCAAACCTCGATGAGTGATTGGTACACGAATATTCTAGATAATACGCGTGGTAATCGATCGATAAATAAGGAGAAGATTGTTTCCTTGTGTTAGTATATATGAGTTATTTTTATCAGTTTGGAAGCCCTTGCGTCCAAATGTAGCACGTTCGCTTTTAACAGCACACTTTGTTGTCTTATATTATCGACTTGGATGGTTTTGGGTGCAACCACGGTGGCATTCGGAAAGCAAGAAATCCTGCAAGTTTGGGTCCAAGTTGTCGTAGCGAATATAGAGGTTTAGGAATTCATTCACGAGGAACGTGGAGCAACCACAGAATGCAACTACAGAATGCAGGGCCACTTCGCACCACCTGTTTTACATGTGTCAAAATCTTTTGAAGAACGAAGCACAACAGAATAGGCACCTTTGTGATTCGATGAGATGTAAATTAGTGGCCCTGTATTTTGTTGTTTAACTTTGTAAACTTTATTGTCTCATGACAAAGGAGGATTTTCAACGCATGTACAACGATTTTTTACCTTTCCTCATTTACTTTGGATGCCAAAAACTTCAACCAAGTCTTGATTTGTGATATTTGCCTCTGTCATGGCACAATAGAAGTTACCCTTCTATATTGCTAGATTACGCAATCCTATTAATAATTATTTCATTGTCATGCTAACTGTAGGCGAGACCTTAGACACGAATCAACGGTTCGCAATAAGACGCAACAACCTTGGAAGTGTAACAGCGAATCTTTTACCGGAATCCATGGTAAAATTCAGAGAATAACGAGAGATGATTTTTTAATGATATAATCTATTAAGGATCGCACCACGTTTTTTAAGGGAAAGGGGTGGGCAATTTTTTGGAAGCATGATTTTTTTCCCATCTTTAAGCTATGTATGATTTTCTTTTGGGAGGGGGAGGGGAACGGGCAATAGCTGGTGCAAGAATTTTTTTTAACATTAAAACCAGGACCTGGGTAGTAGAATACACTTTCTCGATTTTTTCCGTGTGTCTTCCATTGCCCGATTTTTTTCCAGAATTATTTTTTTCTGTGCAGGAATTTTATTTTTTTGGAAATTGCCAAACCCTCACATCTCAAAATGTAATGGTCCGTCCCTAACGATCAAGAGCCCCGCTGGACCTTACATTTACTAGCTATTTTTAGTTCTCAATGATTATATTTGTCAGGTGAAAGGATATGCAACTTTCCGAGAGTTATTAAAGTAGACACCTAGTATACGTTGGAAAAGTCATGACTTGTCTTTGAGGCCTTTGTTAGGAGTTATACCTCGGACGAGACTAAGATGTTGATTGTGTTATTTGTGACATCTCGAAGGCATTTGACAACATTTTGTACGATCAGGTTATGGAGACCGAGTATTGGGGTTGTACCTATGATATGGGACAATTTTTCTATTTTTGCACAAATTGCGCCATCGCGTGCGGCACACGCGTCTTCATACTGCGAGGATTTTTCCGGATGTAGCGTGGGGGGAAATATATGGCGTCCGGAATTCCCACAATTTTCGATGTTTTTAGTCCACAATTCAATACGTTTATGTCTAATGGAATTTTGCTTAAGTACTTTCGTCGTAAGCTGCTCCAGTTTGAGAGAAGTAAGACCGTGTCGAATTTAGG
>JAHPZR010014338.1:12500-15292 GCA_019787425.1 Platygyra sinensis | reverse complement strand
AAAGAGGACAGAATCTTTGGCAAAAAAAGAACGAAAAAGCTGCCACAGATTCACAGATTCTCTTACCTCAGCTTTCGTCTTAACGACCATTTGCCTGTCAGACCCAGAGCTCCGCGATGAGGAATCGGACTTACTACTGGACTCCACTGACCCAGAGTTCGCTCGATCCTTTGCGTAGCCACCAGGTCCCCACACAGCCTTTCCAGAAAAGAGCTTGTTACTGGCAGGCGAGACCTCGATGGTCTTTGCATGGGTGCGGCCTTTCACTTTGGTTTGAACGTTTTTAGGCTCTTTAGCAGACTTGGCGGCCTTTGCTTGCTCTTTTATTTCAGGTGTAACAGATGATTCTGGTGGCGGTTTGTTAGACAGTTTCACTGGATTCTCGTAAGGTGTGAACTTAAGGCTCGGCTGTGAATCGGGAACCACTGGAAGGCAAACGGTAACACGACGCATTCAGGGAGCGTGAAAAATTTATTAGCGAGAAATAGAAACTAAAACTACAATCTTGCTTCATTCTATTTTCAGTACTTTACATTAACGGGGATGCGCGAGTTGATTACTTAACCGTACAACGGTATTTAGTTATAATATTTAATAACATGAGAGTTATCACCGTTCATGTTTTTCCTCAAGTCAGTCGACGGAAATAAGTCTTTTACTAGAACTAGGTATTGGCTGATACAAGTACATGACGTCACTAGAAAATGATACATCCAGCTTTCTAATGTACAAAATCTTGTCTACAGACCTTTAATCTTTGTGTCGATATCTCGCTCTCTCATGGGCCTGTATGGAGAAGCTCCATTAGATAGCGCTTCCGATACTAAATCATCAAGGAAAGATAATGATTCGTCCACCTGTAAATACCAAAAATACCCCGAACATTTACATAAATTCCTTTGATCATTGGGTCGGACTCTTCAGAAGTAGTCTGCACAGATAAAATTCCTGTGATTGGGAGAATCTACTAAGGAGAGGTGTCCGCTTACAGAAAGTCTTAAAAAATGAGGTGTTTGTAAGTGGCTGGGAAGAAGACACTTCAGAGAGGCTTCCGTTCATGGGATGTTATGTTGGTATTTTCATTTTTGTCTGTGTCCATTTGGGAGAGGTGTCTTCTCGTGGAAGTTACATTGGTAGTTTGGCTGTGACGAAGACAAGTGTCCACTTACGAGAGGTGTCTGCCTAGGGAAGTCCATTAGCGATCTCACAACAGTGAGATCGAAAAAAAAACATAGTCTTCGTTTAGGGATGTTATATGATTATCACGCTCTTTAAAGGTCTTGAGTGACGCAATGCTCCTACTTAAATGACCTATTATGGGACAAAAATGAAGAGCAACTGAATTGTTTTGAATCTACTCACCTCCAGATCTTCACAGCAGCCATCTAAAGGCAGCACACTTTGCATCAGAAAGGTGTTTTGAGAAAGTTCTTGAATTTCTGAACAACGCTGGGAAAAGTAACACAATATAGAGGTATGTCTTTATTACTTTGGCAATAAGACAAGCAAAGATTATAAAATGGCAGCGGGTGGCAAATTCTCACTACTTGGTTACTAACCTGTCTAAGCTCGACATCTGTGCCTGCCACGTGTTTTTCTAACACATTTCTCGTGTCATCATACAGCTGTCCAATTTGTGACGCCAGTTTTCCAATAGCAGTAACTATCCAGCCCTTAGTACTGGGATCTAAATATCGACGAACGTTGAAATCAGCCAAGATTACACCGCTCCATTACATAACAGAAACTCTGTAAGAACATGTATGTAGGAGTGATAGAAAGAGAATCACGGTCCACCTGAGTGGAAGGTGGTTACTCCCATGACTTTTGCAATAAGAATGAGTTTAAGTTCCCGTAAACTACTTTCCTTTTTTCACTTTTTCACTCGAATTTGCACTGCGCCTAACGGAACTCTGCGAATAAAAACCACACACAATTCGATGTCACCAAAACGTGACTTTAAATTCACTAAGTTTCGAAATCTTTGAAATTTGCCGCCTCTTGGTTGACCCTTCGCCTCAGTCTTCTCTCCGTTCTTCTCCCTGCCAAAAGAGCTGTGACGTCAGGAACACGTGCCTTCAGACTGAAAGATGCATTTCAAAACAACAAGAAGCCAAAACTTACTTTTTGTCTACATGTCAAAACGCGCGCGCAAAGCAGAATCCTTTCTTTATATCATATGAACCATCTTAATCAGCCGTGTAGGTGTACCGCAAAAAAGGAAACTTAAAAACACAGGGACAGAAAAATAACGTTTTGTTCAAATCTCATTTTGTCTTCGTGACTTCGTTAGGTGATGTGCAGATTTAGGCGAGAAAACGAAAAAAAAAAAAAAAGAAAGAAAAGAAAAGAAAATAACAAAGAACATGGGCACTTTCAGCTGGAGCAAAAGGTAACCGGCCTCTGGTTTTATACACAACTGAGCACGCACAAGATTGTTCACTACGTTCACGGCTTGCAAAAGTTTAGTCAAGAACATGTAAGTGTCTCTTCTTACCTTCGAATTTCCTTTCCAGCAACGAGAAAAGTTGTTCAAGAATGACTGGCGGCTCGTATTCGGAAGCTGTGTATGAATATTCTCCTAAGACCTTCAAAGAGGATGGATTAGTACAAGTGTTAAATTCGGGTAAATACTTTTTAAAATTTCTTTCCTAACTTCGGGCGGTAGTAAAGAAACAACAAGAAAGATGTAATGTTCGTGATATCACAAGCGCAGGAGGCCCCTACGCCCTGGATATTGGCAGAGTTCTGTTTTCATTTTTTTTTTGGTCATGTTTATGAGCCAAGACGCA
>JAHPZR010014338.1:0-7500 GCA_019787425.1 Platygyra sinensis | reverse complement strand
GTAAGGCTTTTGCGATAAATACACAAGAGCAATGGGACGAGGAGAGGCGGCCACTATCAGGAAATACATCTTCATTACAAGGTAGAAATTTATTTACTTCTTATCATTGAAATGAGACCAAAGGACTTCGAGGGCCGTTCTGATAGATACTGACGGCCGACTTTTCTGTAAGGTAATAAGTTACTGATCGAGGTTATAATGTAAGAAGAGGTGACTATGTCAGGATGACGACATCGCTCAAAGCGCGAGGAAAGAATTAAAAATGGCACGAAGGTTTTTATGACTTCTTTATGTGTGTCTTATAACCTTAGAAAATATTGTTTTCTTATTACTTCCCAGTAAACGTTTTAAGAAAAGAAATTACCTTTGAAAAAGCATCGCCTGTTATCAACGTCTGCCTCGCCACCGACAATGCAAATACTAGCAAGCCCATAAGAAGAACTTGTTAAAAGAATCAAGAGAGGTGAAGATTTCGAGCGAAATGAAAGACAGAGGAAAGACCTCGAGGAGATGAACAAAGGTGCGTGTAAAAGTTTCCATCGCTTGGAAGGAAGGGGAAATAAGTCCGCGTGGGCGGCGAGGGGGAGGGATGGGGGATGGGGAAAATCTGGCCCGTTGTTTGGTCCGTATTACGACGTCAACGCTTACAAATGTAGTCTTTAGCCATTGCACACGCAAATAAATAAATATCTATCTTACACAGCTTCGATATCTCATGTTACTATTACACTCAAACCAAGTCTTCTTCAAACAACAGCTGAAGAGACTCGAGAAGAGTCGAAGTCGCCGGTCCTGTTGTAGCCACTGCAACTGTTGCAGCAACAATGTGCGATGATTCAAACCAGAAGCTTATGTTCAAACACACAATACAGATAACATCGCACCACCGAAAACGCCAGACTACCGTCCACAGGAGGGCGACGAAGAAATGCTAAAATCAGATGACTTACTTACTTACGAAAATATTCCGGAGAGCAGCCCTCAGCCATCACAACCAAGACCAACCCTGAATTTACAGAGCCCGCCAAAGGGACACAGGGAAAACCGCCCGCCAACGAGCTACAAGCCTAACAGCCTGCCAAAACTCAACCTGCCGAAGCGAGGCCAAGAAAGAAAATACACGGACCACAAAACCGCTGAGAACAAAATAGCAACTTTATAAAACTATTAGAGGAACACCTAACAAATCGGACTTGTCTGAAATCTTTGCGATACACGGCGAAACCAAATATTACGCTTGATGACATATTTGAAAAAGAACTAAAGGACATTAAACTAGATGCTGAACAAAGCCTAGTAGATGCCTTACCTCGCTTCCACAAACTAAGCTCGAAGGTCAGAAAAAGAAACTAAGGGCATTTTCACAACCGAATGCTCGCAGAAACAAATGTGACAATGCAACCTTTCAACGACAAGCAATCGGCGAACCACATTGTAAACCACAACAATGTAAACTTATCCGATTTGCAGAAAAAGATTTCAGATTTGAAAAACATCGTTTTTTCACAGGTACTTATGAACTCTGCAAATAAACAGGATAAACAGTATAACAGTGTGTTCTCCGACTCTACGGAAGCGGGCCACAAAACCAGCAAGGGTATTTCTAAAAACAAACGCCGCAAAAACCGTAGAAACACCTCTGAAAAAGGCGGGCAGCCTAAGAAAGGGAATTAAATGAAAAATTCCTTAGAAACCTTTCAACCCATCAGCTATCTGACGACCAAGTCAACGTGCTATCAAGATGTCTCAAATTTATTCCTACGCCCGTGACTAAGAAAACCATAATCAGGCGACAAGTGCAGCATTTTGAACAATTCTCGAGAAGAATGCGCCTCCAATACGACATATTTCACGGACGAAATAAAGAACCACATCCTTTTCATGTCAAATCAAATTGGATGCCTCCGGTCTAACAATCCATTGCCCTTGAAAGCTATTTAGAAAGTGTCAAAACACAACTTGCTGATATCAGAATCAATGAGATGGTAGCTTTAAAAGAGCTTAAGAATAACTCTGCCATAAATCTCAAAAAAGCGGACAAAGGAATTACAACGGTCATCATGAACAAATCAAACAAAATACAGGAGGTACGAGAACAGAGAGCACTATAAACCTCTCGAAGTACCGATGGTGAACAAACAAAGGTCTATTGACAAACTGCATCTTGGCAAACACATCAATGACATGACTAAAAATTGGCTTGCTCAAACCTCCAGCCCACCTAGAATTCCTGTTTTCTACACGCTTACAAAAATCCACAAACCTGTTCCGGTCGGAAGACCGATCATCTCAGGTTGTGACTGCCCTATTGAAAAAATATCCTCTTTTGTGGACACATAGCTACAGCCTATCGCACAAAAACAACAATGCTACATAAAGGATACAACTGATTCCATCAGTTTTATAGAAAAAACAAAGATAGGCAGACACATTTTTAGTAGCAATGGACGTTTCTAGCTTATACACAAATATGCCACAAGAGGAGGGAATAGAAATAATAATAATAATAATAATAATAATAATAATAATAATAATAATAATAATAATAATAATAATAATATGCAAGCATTCGTATTGCTAGTATTGTTAGTACAAGTATTGTTAGTTAGTATTGTGAGTGATCGTATTTCTTTATATATATTGTAAGTTTATGTATTAGTTTTGTATATAGTTAATGGATGGATGTTTAGCAGCTAGTGTAAGTAGCTGTGCGAGTATTGTAATGAGTGTGTGTAACCATGCATATAATAAAAAATAATAATAATAACAATATGCAACGCAATTGAGTTCAATAAAAAAAAAATATCTGCAAACACATGGTGTCGCAATGGGCACAAAATCAGCAGTGTCTTTCGCAAATATATTCATTTAAATTCTACAAAACAATACCACGCCAGGAGTATGGAAACGTTACATCGATGACGTTTTCTCCCTTTGGGACTGCAAAAGAAACGAAGCGGAGCGTTTCATTTAAGAGGCCAACACATTCCACCATACAATAAAATTCACGGTCGAAATATCAGAGAACGAAATAACATTCCTGGATACAGTGGTGTTCAAAGGAGAGAGATTCATAAAGGAATCCATCCTAGACATCAAAACTCACTACAAGCCGACGGAAACCTTTCAATATACCCATTTTACCACGTGCCACCCTCCAGGGAACAAACTCTTCAAAAACAATATTTGAAGAGTGTTTTGCAAACTTTAAACGACGCCTCGAAGCACGCGGGTATCCAAAGTATAGAAAGTTCCCTGTCAGAGGTCACCTTCGACTCGAGACAATCGGCTCTGTAGCCGCAAAAACATAAAACTGCAGAGAGAATAATGCCTTTTGTCACTACATACCACCCTGACGATAAGAAACTTAAACAAATCGTGATGGAAAACTGGAGTTTCATTGAAAACCAGCCTCTGCTGACAACAACTTTAAAAATCCTCCGATCATATCTTACCAAATAGGTAAATCTCTAAAAGACATGCCTGTAAGAGCAAAACTATAATTTAAAGGCTCTGATAATGCGACCCCGGGAATGCGACGCAACCACAAAAACCACATTGGGAGTCCGTGTAGGCCTGTCTTTGCTTTTCCTTTCAAGGGTGATTTACGATATGCAGCCTTTACGTAGCCTTTCACGATTTTGCTCCTTCAAACACCCTTTCTAACCTGAGAGATGGTTATTAAAAGGAGCATCTTACTTCTTTATTTTCGTGATTCGGGGAAATGAAATTTTATTATCCGTGATTCGCCATTTTTTCTGTTCGTGAACAGTGCGACAGACCGCCCCCCCCCCCCCCTTCCCCTGTACGACCCTCCTCTAAGAAGTTGGTGATCACTGAAAAACGGTAGAATACAATGCTTTCTCGTGTGTAATTGATTCTTTTCGTACCTTTTTGACATTTATTGATTCATTTATAGATTGACTGATTGATTGATTGATTGATTGATGATTGATTGATTGATTGATTGATTGATTGATTGATTGATTGATTGATTGATAATTTGCCACACAACAAAATTCAAAATGATTACAAAGGACAAAAAGTTATTACAAATTAAGTAGCAATGAAAAAGGAAAAAAAATTACACATAATATATTTAACAATTAGATTATGAGCTCGAGATTTCTATCGCGTGATAGCTGACGAGGGCGCAGCCCGAGTCAACTATCGCTCGATAGAAGTCGAGGGCGAATAACCTAATTGTTTTAGTTTAAATCTACTAGTCGTTCAAAACTTAATCTAAATCCTCTTCTCAACACTTCGAAAAAGCCAAGAAAAAGCCGTCATTTTGTTAACAAGCGCACACTGTTACGCTACTCACTATCTATGAGGGAATAGATAGTGAGTAGCGTAGCCAATCAGAGAACGGCATTCGTGATAGAACGCTAGTAGATTTATACTAATAAAATGATAGAGTGGCAGGGAGACCAAAAAGAAACTAGAAAGTTTATGCATGATTTGGTATCTCCACTAAAACAAAGGCCCCGTCCACACTAATCCGTTTTCAAACGAAAACGGAGCTGTTTTGCTCCGTTTTCAAAAAGATTTGCGTCAACACTTATCGTTTTCGTATCGTTTTCGCCCGTCCACAGTACAACGCCGTATCCGTTTTGAAAACGCTTATATACCTCAGTGCGCATGCTCAAATGAACTCGTCGCATGCGCATTTCAATATATTGGTCCGCGAAGTTGGCGCCATTTTGGATACTAATGGTCGAGTGGTTTGGCGCCAGGTCGTGTCTATTTTGATGACGTCACCGTTTTCAGATAGCATCGTTTTCTCCGTCCACACTAGAAAACAGTGTTTTCAAAAAGCATCGTTTTCAAATCGCTCCACTCTGGAGAGCGTTTTCGAATGGCTTCGTTTTCGGTGATCGTTTTCGGCTTTGTAGTGTGGACGATAGCCGTATCCGGAGCAAAACAGCTTCGTTTTCGTTTGGAAACGGATTAGTGTGGACGGGGCCTAAGTTATTTAGAGATGTAATTAGATAATTACAATATTTACATAATTTACATAGCGAGAAAATGGCTAAAAATACATGTTATTTCATAGTGTTTTATAAAAGTATAAATTGTGTACGATTTCGCTGTCAAGAGAATTTGTGTTTAGATCCCTAAAAAAATACAAAAAAAATCTTTAACGTTCGTTGATAGGTTTGTCGTTAAATAAATGCGCCTTCTGTGACTCTTCAAAAGGAGAGTTGTTTAACCCTTTTTTGAATACTCCCATGCGCAAATCGTTTGGAAAACATTCTCCTCTTGGTGGTTTGAACTTGTTAAGGAAAACATAACTGTGAAAACATAAACTACATGTATCTTATAATTCTCGGAAAACTGTGTCTTTGGGAATGCTGAAAAGCGTTAGACATTCCACGAACAAACGGTTAGAATAGCTGAATTATTCTTTTAAAAATACACGTGAATGAAAGAAACAAGAAAAACACTTGAACCACTTACCTAAGTATTTTATGTCATTACTCTTAGCCACAAGAAAATACGCCCACACATCTGGCGGCCTTGTCAATCAGATCCTTGTCAGGATAAATGCTTGTTATCGTCCTTGTACACTCATAAGCAACAGCTAAAAATAACGATCATGAAAAAAACAAAGGATTGAATGATGTCCTTTTAAAGATCTATCACCCATGGGGGTTAATTTTCCTCTAAAATTTTTCAAAACAAAGAGACACTTTCCCAGTTAAAATTTTGCTTGCCTGCACTGTTTAACTGTGGCAGCATTACATTGTTTCTGATTAGTGGATTACGTTTACATACAGCTCCAAAACAAAACAGACTAATACAAATTATTCCAATAAATACAATGCAATACAAACTTTATTTCACTATCATAGCCCACATGAAAACAAAAAGCCGGTTCTCCAGGGTGGGGCGTAGGTAAAAACACGTTAACAATACAGTATAAATGTATTTAAGATAATTGATAAAAAGATTTTTGAATAAAAAAGTATATTACGGCAAAGCACTTGACGAATCAGCAATCATTTCTGTACATTCGTCCTTTGAGCCAAGTGGAAAAACAATTAACAAGTAATTTTCACTTGCACTTGTAAGATAATCTGAGATGCATGGTTTTAATAACCAGCGAGGCATGTAGTTTCCATGCTGGTTTTTAATTATCTCATATCCATCAAGCGCGAGTGAAAATAATTGTTTTTTATCAAAACCCGCCACCAAAAAATATAAAAAAAAAAAAACTAAAATATTAATAATAAAAGATGAAAAGATCCAAAAACTGTCAGGCCACATGCATGCATACCACATTTTGAAGAGCGTGGGTAAAAATGGACTCATAAATCCATAATAGCTAAAACCAATGGAAAAACTCTTGAATTGCGTTATCCAATTATAGACCTAGTTTTTAATAAAAGTTCCTGGAAGGCAATTATACAGTGTTTTTGGCATACTCTTTTGTTTAATTTTTGTTTATTATAAACTTGGCATCATCAGTGATCAGGCAATGTTGATGAGTTTAAATTGTTTGCTAAGGTCCCTGATTAAAGGAAAGTTTACTTGACATAAAAAATTTTTCAGAACCTACCGTAACTTATAAAGAGAGTTGGTGTTTTTAGCTTTTGACAGAGTCTTTTCCCAATACTGGGTAAAATTTTTCTTGCTTGATCTGCAAAAGAAAACAAATTACAATCAATGGTAACATTGTACACGTTTGCTAATAATACACAGCAGAGGTCCTTGAGAAGGGCGAATTTATAGAGCTGCTTAGATATTTCTGTTATTGCTTTTTATTATTATTATTTATTTTTTTTCACAGCATGCCACTGAAAATTGATTTTCAGACCTGTAAATCTTTTTTATTGCTCCACAATGGAAAGTGGGGTTGAAGTAAAGAAAAACTAAAAACAGTGTTTAAACAATTGTTTTGTTCCAAGGTTTCTTACTCTCAGGCCTAAGCCAGATAAATTTTAGACTGCGAGCAGTATCTCTTTTTTCCTCGAACGTCCGTGGGAAAGAAAACGCAAAAGAAGTATGCGTGTGGAACGTGGACTGTGAGCGTGGGACGTGGGAGCAGCGATGCCGCGAGCCGCTAGCAGCGTGGGCCGTCCACAGTCCCCACGTTTCGCACCATACTTGTTTTTGCGTTTCTTTTCCCACGGACTTTCGAGGGAAAAGAGAGGAACTGCTCGCAGTCTAGATAAAATTTTAGTTTTCATTTTTTTCCTGATGTCAAGCCATACAAAATTGTCCTTATAGAGTAACAATATTTATTCGTCAGCAGCCGCTTTTTTCTTACTTTTGAATCATCAGCTCCAAGTAATGCCAATATTCTCAAGAAGCTTCATCTGTATCCAAGGTGATGCTACCCCATGATAAATCATAGTCCTTTGCTATTTTGCCCTCTAGTATCATAGTCTGTAGATTGACAAATCCCAGCAGAAGATCCTTGTATCTAGCAGGGTTGGGCCTGTTGGTGAGATGTATAGCTTCAGGGGTGTAGCCAGCATTTTCAAAGGAGGGAAA